>CAJNJA010085541.1:0-20420 GCA_905231915.1 Symbiodinium necroappetens
GTAGTCGTGGTAGTGGTAGCAGTGGTAGTAGTAGTCGTAGTAGTAGTAATACTAATAATAATAATAGTAATATAATTTTTCTGGGAATAGTAATAGCAATAGTAACAGTAACAGTAATAGTAACAGTAATAATGCTTACAATCAGAAAATAATGGCAGTAATAGAATGCTTTTTTGACAAAGCAAATAGTGAAGTACCATTAGCATTAATATTAATTTTGTCGTATTACCAATGTGAAACTTAGCATTAGCATCGTGAAGTATGAACATCAGTATGTAAGCAGTATTATCATGTTAATGTTCGTGCTAAAATTCATGGCCACATTAATGTTTATTTTGGTGTTAATAGTAAGGCTGAACTGTTCGTACTAGTAGTACTGATAAAAATTGTAATCGTAGTTGCAGTAGTAGTGGTGGTGGTAGTAGTAGCAGTAGTAGTACTACTACTACTGCTGCTACTACTACTACTGCTGCTGCTGCTGCTGCTACTACTACTACTACTTCCACCCCCGACTACTCACCCCTTACTGCTACACAAGTATGCCACGGAGAAAAAATGCGACAGTAGCAAAAAATATGGCCACAAAAAGTCTGCCCTCCATAAACACTGTCGCAACAGCATCTGCCACTCCCTTTAAGATTCAGCTGCAAGCCAGGGCACGAAGTCCACATAAGCCTTCCAGTTGGCTGCTACCTTGGAGACCTTCAAGGCCTCCGAAGAGTCCTTCAAAAGAGCACGAAATGAGGACGGCGAGAATGGCTGCACCAACCGAACATGAGAAGGGTAGTAACGGTTTAGAAAACTCGATTGCAAAGAACCATAGCCGTGCCTTGACGAACTTGTGGATCTCCTTGCCACCATCTGACTGAGTCATCATGCCTCAGATCAAATCCCTTCGGCCTTTGGCCCGGAGTTTGCAATGGCAAGTAGAGCATCCACAGCGCTAAGAATGCTGAGAGCACTTCGGAAATCCACACACGGACAGAAATTCTGGTTCTCTAGTTGAGGCGACATGTACACAGTGGCGACCGCCAAGCGACGCATGCCCACACGCTCCTTGTGCTTCAGATCAAACTCGTCCAGCGCCATAGGCTTAGAACCTGCACGCAACGACAAAGCACGTCGGATCCTTGGCCTCAAACCTCGGAAGATCCTTCAAGTATGCAGCCTGCATGGCCAATGAACTATGGATGCTCTAAGCTGTGGAAGGTACTACTCAAGCCCAGCTCCTGCACAAGCAACACGGCCATGCCTTTCGCTCTTGAGATGATTGGCTCCTTGCACCACTGCGAGAGAATGCCGGAAATCGACCGCAGGTTACCTTAGAACAGCGGTTTGTACAGGGACATCTTGAAGTCATTTAAAAGTTGCTGAGCCGCCCTTCATGATCTCCACGACTCCAGACACGTCGCTGACCACACGCATGGTGTTCCTGAGTTTCTTGGTTCGAGTGGCTAGCGGCTAGTGGCTACAAGGCTACTCGAATCAAAGAGCTACCACAAGCTTTCGTGAGGTGCATTTTCCAGCCCAGGTTCTCGATGAACTCCGGGATTTTATCCTCGCTGCGCCACTTCAGCTCCGTGAGACCCGGCGACAGCACCTTCGACATCTGCCCTCTCGCACTGGGACCAGCCAGCTGAGGATAGCTGAGGTTCAGGAGGTGCGCTACTCCACACTCACTTTTCACTCACTCTTTGGATTGACGTAACACGTGGAATGCACAACAAATTACAATGTCTAGAGTTTGTTGAATCGTGCGGCCTGATCCATCTTGGCAATACGATCTTCCAAGAGTGGCTCCTCGACCGGAAGCAGCTCTGTCAGCACGGCATTGTACCTGCAGGAATGGCCACGGAGGCCTCTGGATCACAAGCTCGCGAAACTGTGGGCCATGCTGGCGTGCGATGAGCGAGTATGTCGCCCAGGCGCATGCCCACGATGTGATCCATCTGCGCGACCCACTGCCTGTAAGTGGCCACCCGGTCGAACATCTCCAGCGCGGCCTGAGAGCGAAAATGCAGCTGACGTTCACACAGGAGACGGATGCAGGAGAAAGAGGGCGAGCTTCAGACTCTCTGTGCTCTCCGAGGCACGGGAGGCACCTCGATGTCGAAGATGAGGAAAAACTTCACCTCCCGCAGCAAACGGACCAAGGCCGGGTCGAAGTTCACCTTCAGAAGACCCGACTTCTCCTGCCGTCGCAGGAGCCTCATCTTGAGCTTCTCCTTGGCGGCTTCGACGGAGGTCTGCTCCCAAGTTTGGTAGCGCTGCAGCTCGTAGTCCTGGAGCATCTTGTCCAAGGTCTGATGCTGCTTTTTCACCTCTCTGAACTCTTCAGGCGTTTCCCTCAATGCGAGGTTGTAGAACGCGAGCTTGTTCATCGGTTCATTGATGCGGTGCCTTGAGCACCGGGCCCAATAGATGGCACCCGCCGCTGGAGGCAGGTTCGAGAAGATCGGTGCATCGTCGTAGCACTGGTCCACCTTGTCCTTCGCCTTCACGATAGAACATGAAAGCGTTGGTATCTGCTTTCACCACGAACCTACCCCGACCCCCCACACCTCCACGAAGCCAGTCTCAACGGCTGTGAGATCCTGCTCGACCTCAAGGCTCAGTTGCTAGACCTGTCTAGATGGCCTCATGCCCCACGCACACACTCACCCACCTGGTGCAACAGCATCTTGTGCTTCTTCTCCAGCTCTGCCTGGCAATTGCTACACAGTCGAACCCCGTCCTACAACCGTAGCTTCCGACTCTTACGCAATCACCTCGGCAGGCCTGGATGATCGGACGCTCCAGCAAGCCCTCGAAAATGTCGAAGAGCTTGACGCGCATGTTGATGGTGTCCAAATCCTCTATACTATGAGCCAGTCAAGACTTGACAACTAGTCGGAGCTGACTCACGCAACCTCAATCGAATGTTGGCTTCCACCACCTTCATTCCAGCCCAGGCTCGTCAAAAGCGGAGCCCAGGAGGCTACCAAGTCTCCTATCAAGATCCTTGACTGTCATGCGGAACTTGAAGTAGTCATGTTCGAACCTAGGCTGCTCAACTTCCGCAACTTTCAAGCACAGGCAGGAGCATGCTCAAACTCCAACTGGACATCAAGCACCTATACCGTAGACATCTGGGCTCTGAAAAGTAGCTGCACTTCTCCGACATCCATGATGTCATAGCTCACACCTTTGAAGGTCTCGACACACTTCAAGAACTCCTCTTTGATGGCGACGACACAGTCCGAAAGGACCTAGAGGTGACTTCAGGGTTCGCGACTCGGTTCCCAATGTGTCGTGGGAAAGAGAAGTACCTGCCTGTGTGCTTGATGACATCATGACAACATGTGCCACGGGCGCGTGGATGATGTGCTACTTGCTGCATGGGCGGCCAGGGCTACCGTGTTCACTTCGTCAGAACGACAACCCCAGCAGCGCACCATCTTATCAACCAGCACAAACCATGGCGGCTGAGGTGAGAAATCATTGCAGCAATGCGGCTTTACCCTTTGTTCCACCGATTTCCACACGCTCGAGCTTGGAGAACTGGATCACCTTCACAGCAGCAAACAAGGCAAAAACGATGGAAATGCGATCGTCATGCCAGCCCCTGGCGCTCACTACTAGATGCTCTGCGCGGAAAATGCTCCAAAATCTACAAGACACGGCACCGTGCGTGTGAAGTCCAAAGCATCGCGGCAGCGATCTCGGAAGGAGTCCAGGCGAACAAAGAGGGCATCGTTCTTCCTTGAATATGTCAAGCTCTCACTGCTTTGTACCTGTGATCATCAACACCGGTCGAAGGAAGCTTACGAACAGTATGCAGGCTGAGGCTCATCTTCCATCCGGAACCATCCTGATTCAGCGCAATGTCCTTGAATAGCAGGTAGGCATCCTTGAAGGCAGTGCAAATCCTGCAGACGAGCGTGATGCGAGCAATGCGAACATGATGCCTGTGGACTGCTGACGGCTCGATGCACCATGGTTCCAGAGCTCCTGTATGTGTTCTCGAGCTTGCTATAGCATTCTGTTGTCTCTTCGGAAGAGATCATGGTGAAAATATCACTGCCGTTGATGTACCGGACCGCCTGTGCAATGATGGAATTGCCTCAGCTGCTGTGCCACGGAAAACAGCTTCGCGAAACAGTTGGACTACAAATCATCACTGGCAAAGCTCGCCCCTCAACCAAGCAACAAATTTCCCTGATCAGGACAGCCAAGCGAGTTGGTGTGGTGTAGAACTTCGAATAGCGCCAGATGAGCAGAATGTTGTGAAGGACTGGCTCAAACAGCTGCTCGAGCTGCTCGAAATCGGCGCTGTCACTGGTGAGCTTGTCGATGGACCTCAGGTGTACTGTCTCCCTCCGACGACACCGGACCTCTACCAAATCGTGCTGGCCGCACCACGCAAGAAACACAGCATCACGGCATGCCCTGTTATGACGAGAAGCTTTGTCAACGTTGACAGGAACTTTACATTGTCGTTTGCCTCTTCCCGAGCCTCTTCAACCTCCTTCTGCAGCTTTGAAAAAGGTGCAGTGTAGGTGCTTTTGTTCGTCTCTAGGAACTTCAGGACCTTCTTCAGCGCGTCCATACCCAATTGAGAATGGATGGAGTTCAAGTTTGCTGCTTTGCTCCGCCAAAACTTGAGCTCAGCGCTTGGTTCCGGGTTCTTGCCGTCCTTGAGCAGCACCTCAGGATCCTGTTTGAGCACGTGGCGAATCTGCTTGGTCCATGTAATCACCGCCCCTTCCAGGACGTGCACCTTATCCTTGCCACCAGATGATCCAGCGCCGCCTGAGGCAGCAGCCATGCCGCCACTGGTGGGGAGCGCATCTCGGGGTGGGTGGGGCAACCAGGTGTGGCCCTTCATGAGTCCCACGGTTACATGCAAGCTGGCAAGGAAAACATGGTACTTGTCCATGAGGTCTTTGGCGATCAGATCTGACCATCCTGCCTGATTTGCAGGGTTCGTCAGTGTAGAAAGGTAAACTGATTGGCAATACATGTTCAGCAGATCCATCACGTTCTTCGTCATCTCCATGAGGATGACTGACTCTGCAATGGTTTCCTTGCTGATCTGGACTTCAGGGCTCGATCTATGCATGGCCACAAATTTCTTTCTCATCTGCGGAGCTGAAGGGAGATCCACAGTGCATGTGACCGACTCACTGCTAGGGATGAAAAAGCACGCTGGGACTTCAGGCTCGTCCAAGAAGCGTGCCAAAGCTCTAGCAGAAGCCTCCTCTGTAGTGAAACCGCTGATGAACTTATCTGACTTTTCCGGCCGGACGCCCAGGAGCACCATCAGCCTGTTGAGTGTCCATAAAGTCCGTGCCTCCACGCCTTTGGCGGAGCCCTCACCTTCTGCCATGGCGCTACGGAAAAGAAAGAAAGAAAGAAAGGATCCGCCAGTATACGCGAGATCCAAGGAGAGCTGATTTCACTCTTCCGAGCTTGGGCCAAGTGAGAGCATGTCAGAGCCGCAATCTGTCATTGGCTATGCTGAACAGTCTGTCTCCATGCATCATGCCGGACATGCTTTCTAGCTGGTTCCTTCAGGCAGGATTTGATATGGCATGCTTCCAACTGCTCACACGACAGCATGCAATGTGCTGCAGGTCTTCCCTTCTCGACCAGCAGGCACCACCGAGTTGAATGTGTTAAGCAAGCGTCATGGAGTTGAAAGTGATGACGTCGGGCTGCAGGCTCGCATCCAACATCTCTCGGAACTTTGCTTCGGCCTGTCTGTCTGCACACTGACTCGGTCCGAATGCTCCAACATTGCACACACCGCAATCGTACGAACCTTACCCCTATCTCTCCTGTCCTGCAAGATCAGCAGCCAAGGAAGCTTTCCACGCCTCTCTGGTTTTGCCCAGTCGGGCACAGCCACTCAGCATTGCATTGTAAACCTCCACGGTTGGAGTCGTACCTAGCAGGGGCCTTGCCCCTGGGCCAGCAATCGGTGCGGACTGCTCTGAGTGCTAAGTTCAAGCGATTCCAAACCACGCCTTCTTTCTGCAGCTGATCCACGAAGGCCTCGGCTGGGCAGGAACCCGCCAAATCGTGGCGAGATCAGGGAACTGTTCACATGGGTACCCATAGTTTCGGGGTCCTAGTTTCGGATCGGCTGCCGGGGGTTTCAGATCACAGGAGGATAGTTTCGGCGTTCAGTTCATTTTCGGGGGGGCAGTTTGAGTCCGATGCTGACAGGCCTGGGCCTAAACCTAACCATGGCGTGAGACCGAAACTGACCATGTTCTGATCCGAAACTGTCCCGGACCATGTTCCGAAACTTCACCCCCGAAACTCATCACCGAAAACTCTCTCTCTCTCAAACTCTGACCAACTTCCCTGCACACACTTCCTCGTGATGTACATAAGCAGGTGAGTTGCATGGACGTGATGATGGCTAGCTTCCACGGTTTTCCTGTTTGAGGATTTGTGCTTGGTTTGCACCCTTTTCCATGACAGGATGTGAGCGAGCTCACCCGTGTCAGCAAAACCTGCAAGAGTCACAATGCGTGCAGCTCGACTCGACTGTACATTTTCTCAAAACCAACCGGCTGTAATCACATGGCTCGGCCAGACTGCTGCAACATACCGCAACCATAACAAAAAGTTGCCAGGGAGTGACACAAACGAGCGCCAACAGTTGCACACCTACCAAGCTCAGCGGCCAATGTCTTCCCTTGAACGACCTCCCATAAACACCACTCCAGGAACTGTGCAGCCCCGGCACTGCACCGGCCTTTGGTTGCCCACTTTTTGAGCAGCCATGGACCACCGATGTTATCATTGACGGCGAAGGCTGGAGTTGACGCCCACGCATCTGCAGCAGATTGAGAACTGCATCCCCACACACACACACACCTGCACCATCAACGTTCTCTCGTGCAGGCAGCACTGATCACTGATCTAGATCTATGTCATCAAACACGGGCACGACGGAACCCGAGAGTAACCACGTGCACTTCCCTCGTTTCACTGCGAGCGGGAGTGCGAAGGTGGCAATCCGAGAGGGTCCGCCGAGCGAGTCGGCTCCCAAAGCCGCAGACGCCTCCAAGAGGTCTATGTAGAAAACGGTGTGGCACTGATGTGCCTGGTAACGAGCGAGTGGGGGAACTCTCGGCCTCACCGTGCACCACTCGGGCCGTAGGTGAGGGAGTACCAAAAACTAGAAGGAATGGGATTCCAGCATTAATGAAAAAAGGTGAAGCCTCTCAGTAGGCGACTAACACAGGGACGATGATCCGGCGAGAAGCCCTGGTAGTCCGGATGCGTAACTTCGTCAACCCATTGGTTGACGTCCCGCTTCATGTGAGAGAATGCCAAGGTGCAGCTTTTGCGGTAGTAGGAGCATAAACTCCATCAGGACGGCCGCCGAAGGCATCTTCCTCGATTTGCTGTCGAGGAGGGAGTAGACTGAGAAGACGTTAGACGTTTCCTTGGTTGCGCGAGAGGAGGGGAATCATGGGCAGGCGCTCGTCCTGGTCATTCTTTTCAATGAGGAAGGCCGTACGGACCAGTGTTCCAAGCATCTCCAGGGCCGCGATGCAGCGCTTCGGAGAGCCTTGGACGAATGCCCACGGGCGGCGCTCCTCAACGACCTTGTAGTGGAACCAAAAGACGGAGGACTTGTCCGGACAGGAGTCCATGGACAACCAGCCTCCGATGCATGCTTCGGTATCGGAGGCTCTTGCGTCACTTGAGCCCGGAGGATTCCACCCCAAAGGGGAATTCTGCTTGTGGGGAGCCCTGAAGAGCTCTCTAAGCAGTGCCGCAAACGAGTGGATCAGAGAACCAGGCTTGTCCGCCGTCTCGCATGCCATCTTCCAAGCCCAACATGACTGGAGCAAGGACTTGGTGAGCGGGCAGCATGTCGTGGCCCACTGGAGTCTTCCCAACCCTTTTTCGATATCCTTGTGCGTGAAGACCTTGCGCCGGATGAGGTCCTCAAGCAGTTGCATGCCATCTGGACCGTAGGCCCTGCTGGATCTATTGCGAAACCCAGCCACGTGTTGATCTGAGCCCTCAGTGTCTTTTTCCAGCTTAGCGGGGTTCCCAAAGCAACCAGGGTGAGAAGAATTGCCGTCCCCAGCACCCCCGATTCCGTGACTGTAAGGAGCCAAAGGAAGTCATCAACGAAGACAAATTGCCAGTCGATAGACGGAAAGAGCGAGTAGAGGAGCCTTAGCAGCAAAGCCTCCATCCGGCCCCAGTACAGCTGAGATCTGGCCATTCCATAAGTGCCGACTTTATTGACAAACCATTCCTGGCTCAACTTCGCCACTTGGAAGCGCCATCTCGGTTTCGCCTTCCGCCATTCCCAGGTGTCTGGAACAGTCGGCGCACGACCCTTGCAACAGGCGGCCCCCCCCCCTCCACTTCGGGGGCCTCTTCCGTAGGCCCCAGGCTTGGACTCTGGCCTGTCTGAGGGCGAAGCGGTCGAAAGTGGGATCATCTGTGGTCATTGCCCGGTGATCCTCCCCTTCAATAAGAAGTCGGGAGTCAGGAGAACAATGTCCAGCATCTTTGTTTTTCACCCGGAAGGAGGGGCAACAAATCGGAGTCCGGCCCTTCCGGCGCTATGTGGCGGGAAGCCGGGACGCCCGGGTGCGGTTCCACCGGGGAACATCTTCGCGGCGATTTTGACCGCCTCGACCGAACACCAAGCTCCTCGTCCTTCACCAAACCTTGCCCATGTCCTGCGAACTCCCAAACAATGCCACCATTCCGAAGCAACATGCGCAACGTCTTGCCCTCGATGTTCAGCTCCACAAGGACGATGCAATGTCCACAGGTTCTGCCTCGCGACTGCACAGAAGGCACTTGTTTGCCCGCTGTACCCATGCCCCAACCCAGTGCGGGCACATCTTGTCCAAGGGCTTGTCTCCGCGCTTTGGGGCCTAGGTCTGGCCTCCAATGACATGGGTCTTCCCACGGCGGCGGGCGTCTTGAGCAGGGCTTCGTGCTGCCGCTGTCTCTTCGCGATGTGGTAGGTCTCAGCGACTCGCTCCACGCCGCCCCGGTAAGCTCCTTGCCAGCCGCGGAACTGCAGGAAGAGCTCGACCATCTCGTCCTGGGACATGGTGCGGATGTACGACTGCATGTCGACGCCCACGCCGGGAAACCCTCCAGCATTCCCTGCACCACCAGGAGACCATCTGCTCCCGGGCCAAGGGCTCCCTACCCTCCCCCAATCCTGTCAACATCCTTTGGAGGGCGCCCCACCCAGACCAGGGCGGTCTCAGTGTCCTGGTCCGCCTTCGCGGTATTGTCGTCATCTCCCAGGCTGAGGCGGGCCACCGTCTTTTGCATCTCCTCCAACTTACTTAGCATACACATCGTCTGTTGTCACATTCTCGACGATCTCTGCCTCATTGTCAGTGGCATCGGTCGTCACGGGCGCCACGATCGTGGCACCATCAATCTCCCGAAGCTCCCTTGCCGCCGCAATTCCTCGACAACAGTCCAAGCATCAGTGGGGGTGGCCATGGCGAGCCAAGGCGAGCGACAGACAGAGGTTTTTCGAAAATGCGTGTGCAGCGACACAATCAGCTTAAGCCAAAATGGCATTCGCCATTGTGACTCAAGCGTATTCCTGACAAAAGGCATTGCACGGGCGCAGGCTGGTTCAATTAGCCATATCGCCATGCAGTAGACATCAATGTGCAATCAAAGGCGGTGTGGATCCTGGAGAGGTCCGTAAGAGCGGACGGATCACAATCGCAGCATGAACGCACATGCTGATGTTTGGAATGCTAAGGGAACCGCCGGCACTTTTTGAGAGATTCGACTTTAGCCGCTCACGGTGTACGGATGAGCACAGCAGAAGACAGGAAGCAATGTAAGCTACGCCAGTCGATGTTGATAATTTGGAACAGACCTATGACCACCACTTGTGTTGTCCTGTAGCCTGGCAGCAAAAGAGGAATGCCACCCAGCCAATACATCCTCAACCAGCACGTCAAAAATCGACGAGGCGAAGAACATAAACCTTCGGAACCTATGTCAAACACTTCTTCCATGTCCCGGCCCACATCATCCACAATTTTGCGCCACCTCGCGAAGCCACATTTCGGCTTGCAGAGGCTGGCCTGGCCACATCCCTCGAGTTTTCCGCAGGAGTCTTGACTTCAACCTGCTCGCTGTGCCTCTCTGGGCCCAAGCTGCCGCGACCGCCCCAATGCTTTCGGGGTTGGGCTCCAGGCCTGACCAAAGCAACGTCCGCGATGCAGTGACATTATGACACCACATCCTGCACCTTGTCGGACCATCTCCTGCCAGTTCTCTCCAGCAAAGGCCCTTCACACTAGCATCACTAGCCAAACGATCATTTACATACAGCTGCATCGTTTGGGCTTTGACATGCCGGGCTCAACGAAGTCCTGCCTCTAACCAGTGCTGTGCCTTGTCTGGTTGGCCAAGCTTGGCGAAGCCGGCGCTCAATGCCTTGGGCGAGAAAGCGGGAGATGGCTGGTCAGGATTTGCCACCGGGGATCGCCCGCGGTTCCGGTCTCTGGAAACTCCTGTTTTTGATGTCCACAGCGCGGCCAAGAGACCCCCATGGCGACGGAGTCAAGCGCGAGGCCTGGAGCTTGAACGTAGTGCAATCAGTGGCCGGCATCGTCGCAGTTCTTGGGGCCGCGCCCCGTGCATTGGCACGCAAGAGAAAAGCCTGGGCTTCATCAGGCCTGCCAGCCTGCAGTGTCACTCTCGGCCAACTGCACATCGCACGGTGACAAGTAAGCCTTTGAGAAAGCATCCGCTACTGTGGTGTACGTCACCATATCCACCTCGAGGCCTGGCAAATTTTGCACGGCCGTGCACGGAGTCTCAGAGCCCTCAATCGAGAGGGGCCTGAGGCACGCTGCTGCTGGAGGAACCAGGCCCCCTTCTCCGGCTCCGCGGCCTCCGCAGCTGCCCTGACAGGTCTCAGCGGATGCATAAAGCTCCACAGCCGAAATTCTCGCGATGCCTGATGAGCTTTCCAAAAGTTCGGCGGTTGATGCCTGGGTTGTGTCTCAGCTGCGTCTTATCGTGACACTCGCGATGACAACCCTCCGAAGATCGCAGCCAAACTTCCGGACACACCGTCCGCAACACGAGTTCCAACTGCACCCGCAGCCCCCAGCCTTTTGCGAGTTAGTTGCAAACACGCTGCCCCAGCATTTCCTGGGCCACCCAGCTGTCAACATGCAACAACCAGAACCCCCCTGCGGCACGGACGCAGCAAGTGGAGGGCTGCAGAGCACATAAGGCCCACGCACGAAAATGCTCAGTAGCTCCGTTCAGGTCACCAGCGATGGCATGCGCCTGTCGTCACAAAGCCAAAACCCCTGCTCCCTCCATCCAACCTCGGTTGCACATAATCTGGCTTTGACTGAAAGAGCTGCTGAAGCCATGATTTCCGGAGTTTCTCTCAGCCGGCCTTTAGCATGGTGTTCCAAGCGACTGTCCTGTCACGAGATCGGGAGCGAAAAAGAAGCTGTCCTTTGAGGGCTCCCGACCTGGCTCGATCCCTGGGCTGCAAGGACTCGAAGCATCGCCTGGCTGCGGCGACGTCCCCTGCCTCGGAGAGCTGGGAGCTGCCAAGCGGCCAAGCGGATGGGGGCTTCCGAGTGTCCCGGCAGTCGCCGCGGCGTTCAGCGCAGCCAGCTGAGCGGCTTTGCTCATGTTCCGGCAAGGCTTCCCAGCAGTCCGAAGGCCAACATGGCATTCGCGTGCATTCTGTGCTTGACACGGTTGCCAGTTTGAGTCCTGCCGGTTATCAGCATGCACATCATGTCATCATAAATTCCTAGTGACTCCTAGTCCTAGTGTGGAGATTGAAGCATGACGGAACATAGCTTCATGCGGCCATGCACTACAAGACCCACCGAGAGAGGTGTTGTGTTCATGCCGTCATGCACATCTGAGCCTTACCAAAGTCTCCTACACATTGGAAGAGCTCTATGCCATGGCAGCCGCATTCAGCTTCCGGTTGTCTGGCTCATGTGGCACCGTGACTTGACGCCCGAAAGGAACCTGGCCAGTCTCACCTCGCCAAGACTCTTGAGTTCACCAAACAAGCACGCAGTCATCTCGCGAGGCTGCCGGCGGCAGCGTCGGGGCCAACAATGAGCTCCTCTGCACCCCGGCACATATTGAATTTTACGACTCGTTCTCAACACATCTGCCCGTGCTTCGTTCCATGGGAAAGGCCGTCAGCCCGATCGACACTTTTATCTTCCATGCCCAAGCAGGTAGTCGAAACGTCGCGGTCACATAAATGGCCTCCTCTTCCTACGACTGGCGCCAGCTAGACCCAGAACGCGATGGCGCTTCTACTGACACACCTGTGGAGTGCATGGATGCATTCGTTAAAAACAGCAACCCAAGGGGTTTCTTGAAAGCAAGTACAGTACTTTTCAAAAAAATCACGCCAGTAGCAGGTCAACAAGTTGCAAGGGAAATGGTAACTGTGTTTACTGTCTTCTGAGTGTCTCGTTGTTCTGTGCGCTTGCCAGGAGCCGCCCGCCCCGAACGAGAATCGTTCCATCTTCGTGAACATCTTCTTGACTAGCGTATCAAGAGCCTGGATCCGAGCCAACTCCCGGACGCCAAAGTGCACTTTCGTAGATAGAAGCTTGGGCGCAAAGAGAAAGACAGAGACGGAGACAGAAACCTGGTCACAAGCCTTGCTGATTGGAGAGAAGTCGCACTCAGACGAGACCCAGACAGAAAGCAAAGCTGTTGCAGAAGTTTACCTGGGCTTTGCTGGTTTCTGCCAACTTGCAGATTTCTCGTTTCGTGAGCGTCTGGGCCAGGACACACAAGACATGGACGCGGACAAGCATCTCAGAACCACGGCTGCTTCGACATGTCCTAGCCGTGGCTTGAACGAAGGGGATGGCAAGGGCAGGCCTCTTCGCCTGCTCGTTCACTCCCTATGTTCCTCGACCTGTCTATTTGCGGCGAAGGACCTGCTTCCTCTTTGGCTCAGATCTTTCCCTCACTGGGTCCGATCCAGATTCGGAGGACCCCCGGTTCTCCAGCCCCACCCACCTCGCTTATTGCGGGTTCCCATAAACCACTATAACTTCATAAGCATTGCAGCTGGTGACTGCTGCTCACACGACTTCCTGAACCCTACAGATCCCCACTTTTCAAAGTGCCCGTGCTCAAATCTCTTTCTTCTGTAAGGGTTACGGCCGAGGGAGCAACCCTCCCCACCGCACTCAGTGGGCCCGCCACCTGTTGAGCACCCAACCCACAACCCGGAACTTACGTATGGACATTGCCTACTAGCTCTAGCTCTGGCTCGCGTCCTGTCGCTGAAGACATTCCGCATGATGGGCACAGCACGTTTGGCATGGCCCAGTTGCAGAGGGGTCGGCAAATCAGCTGGATAAGGATAAAGCTGTAGCACGACATGTCTTAAAGAAGCCACACGCAATCTGCCAGACTCTGCCAGGTTTGTCATGATCAAAGTGCCACCCTCTGCCTCATTCTGCCACTGCAGCCCAGGTCAAAGAAGACTTTAGCACTCGGCCGCTCAGATCTCTTCGCTTCAAGTTTGACTGCAACTGCAAGGCTCCGTGCCCCTACACTTAGTGTGCCCTGGGCCAAAATCTTCTTGAGCTGTGCGGGCTGCACCATGGAGTGACGGAATGAGTGACACAGAGTCCGTTATCGTGTCCACTTGCAACATAATGGTGCTTCAAAGAACTGCCGACGTCTTTGAGGTGGCTCTTGGGACTCATTCCCTTAGCCTGTTGCAAGAAGACCATGTCTAAGTTGCTCGCGTGACCCGGAGGGCCCAGAAACGGGGCATTCAGCAGCCGTAGTGCTTTCGGGCACAGGCCCTACCTCTCTTGTTCTGCCTGCAAAAGTGTGGGAACCAAAAAAGCAAGCAATCATGTCGCTAGATGTCCTGATGCTCACACGAGAGACTTCGCGGCCAGTGCCGACTGCACAGATCCATGTGCAACTTCTGCAGCAGCCAATTGCTGCAAACACACATCCAACACCTGCTGCAATGATGCGTGTGCGGAACGTCGGCACCGCAGTTGGAAGCTGTCACGTCTTGGTGGACAACACTAGGCTTTACACACCTGGGGGATGCATCGTTGTATCATGCTGGACCACAAGACAGCCGCAGCACCATCTGCAGATCCCGTGGCTAGTCGACGAGTCTACGAGAACGCTAATTAAGCCACCCTGAATGGCTGGATAGGTCTGTACAGGTTCACCCTACCCAAACATGGGGAGTCACACAGGGAGCAGAGTTCAGACAAAACAGCGGCTAAAAGCTAAAAGTGAGTTCACCATGTCCCTCCCGGCTCCGTTCTACGCTCTTCGCGGACAAATTTCAGCGGAAAGGCATACAAGTCTACCTTTCGCAGGTCGAGGCTGCATGGAAGGAGAAGCCGAGACAAGCCGAAGCTCCAGAGTATTGTCTGACAATTAAGCTTATCCCTGCACGAGTTATGCAAAGCTAAGATAGGAAAGCTGCGAGAATTTGCTATCTGTAGGGTTTCCGTCCCGGAATCCTTGCACATACTGCTCGAAATCTTCAGCAGGTCTGAACTTGCAATGATGGACCTGTCATTGAAAAACCTCGGCCGGATTGTACAAGTCACTGGGCGTACCCCATGACCTGAAAGGTGCACACACGCTGACTGTTGGAGTTGCAACCGGGCAGCTGGGTGCGCTACCTGCGCCCACTCTCCGGTTGACTAGATTGTTCTGACTTTACAACGCACAACACCCGACCCATCAGCACGTTCAAGTACTTCAGGCGGTGACCCTGATCTTGCTTGCGAGTGGAGTAGTTTTCAGGTCCGTTGCCCCCAGTATTCCCAGTCTTCGTTGTATGACTAGTTCTAAGCCCTTTCACTTGTCCCTCGCCTGCTGTGATGGCGAGGATCCCAAGCCCTGCTGCAATTCTGGCATAGTGTTTCGACTGTCACAACTCAGGGACTTCGCTTCTGCATTTTGCCAGCCATGCTTGTCCCCGAACTCCCTCGCATTCCCGGCAAGACGCACACCACTGCCGCTGGGCGAGGGGTGGTCGTTGTTGAACCTTGCTGGAGGCAGGCTTTGATCACACACGCACTGCACGGCCCATTTTGACCCGAATGTGCCGAATCACAGGGTGCTTCTTACTCATACTCCATCCCCAAAGTCGCACTGGAAGTCGCAGCTTCACGTCGGCTTGCTCAGCATATGTAGAAATGTAACAGTAACACCCCACCCACAACACCGTGGACTTATTTCTAGTGAGGTCCTCATGCTTTTGAGCTGCCTACTTCCCGTTGTGCCCATCACTCCACACTTCTATCAAAACTTCCAGAATTCTTTGGGGCTCGAGGCATGCACAAGGTTCAGCTGCCCTAGGGTGCAAGACAACCTTTGTGACCAGCCCGAGGAGCGACAGGTCCGGAGGGACGTGCACATTCTGCGTCTGCAGAACTTCATTGGCACGAGCCTTTGCTGATGGCGACATGAACCAGCGACGCAGAATAATGCTTCGGTACTGCAACGTGTCATGTCCTTCGTGCATCGCTTCCACCCTTCAACCGAGTAGAAAACGACTTGCCGAACGGCAATCAGCCATTTCTGCCGAGATTCCAACGCAGTCTGGATACTCAGGTTGACTTCAGGATAGGCTTCTATCGAGTTGTCACGGCCTGCATGGGTCACAAGCAGCACGCCTTGACGACGACTCTTACAATCAAGACGACAACCATCGAATCAGCATTTGTGGCGACTGATGTTATCCCTTCGGGTCAAAACCTTACCCCTTACCACTCAGATTTGCACCTCCGAGGCTGAACCGCAACTGGACGGAGATGCAGTGACGGGCAATCTGAACCGCCTGCCATGAGGCACCATGGCGTGCTGGGCTGTTAGGTTAGGTGTTGGCTCACTCCGATATGACAAGATATGGCGAGCAGAAGGTCTCACGGCAATGCAACCACTTGACGTGGAGCAACTTACATGCACAGGGTACCTTCACCATCTTCTTTGTGCCATCGCGCTTCTCCAGCCACCTGCACCACTCGCGAGCTTGAACTCTTCACATGGTGGCACTGAGATGAAGCCCGAAGCATGCAAGCGATTACCCTCCGAGCTGCAACAAGTCTTCTAGCCTCAGGTCCTGCTCCAACGTGCTGAGGCCGCAAGGATCCTGGCCTCGGTCCCATCGTGAATCGCAAACCCGAAAGCATGCCTTGCGTAGCCCTTCCCGTGCACGCAACCCGGCTCCGGATGAACAAAGTTCATGGAAAATATCTTCGGAGAGGCAGCCAAGTTAACGCTACGCCGACTCTACCTATTCCGTTGATCTCACTTCAACGAAAGACCACCATGGACGAGAGCGTGGCAGTAGTTGCGTGAGATTGTCAACGATTCGAACCCATGTCCGCACACACATCTTCACGGCTGCTTGTTCTCATGAAACATGAAGTGAGTAGTATGGTGGAGAATGTCAGCGAGCTTCGCCTCTCCCTACCGGGAAGCGTCGCCTGACATGTCGCCTTGACCTTTCCTACCTTCTGCTGCGATGATGACATCCAAGCACCCCGCGCAAGCCCAGCAGCATCTGGGCGGTATGCTGAAGTGCAGCCGCCTAGTTCAGAGACCAAATGTCTGGCGCAGCGTCGACGCACAGACAATGCACGGCCAAAGCCGCATGACACAACTTTTGCAGCGCCGTGGCATACGATCCGCTTGGAGGAAGCTTGGTCCCCACAATGGCCTGTAACAACGTCTTGCCGTCCAGTGCATGTTGGAAGATGGAGACAACGCATGGCAACGCAAAGAAAGCCTCACAAACCCATGGTCGTGATGGACAGATGGACAGACAACCATGTAGGCCTGCCTCGATGCGGTGCAGGTCGTCCACTGCATACAGCGCACTCTCCCGGCTCAGTGGCACTTCCAGGGCACGCTTGTTCCTCACAGGCTTTAAGAACCATGTCTCACCAACAGCGAAACCGCAGGCCACTGACTTCTGCCGCGTGGCTCACAGTGCGAAGCGTCCCAATTGATCTGATCCTGGAAAATTATGAACAAGTCTTCAACCATGAGGCTTGCTGATCAGTGTGGGGATCAGGGTCTCTGCTTTCACAAGCCGGCATCTTTGACCTGGGGAGTCTTTGCGAGGAGATGGCAAGATTGCACAACTTCGCAGGCGGTTTCGTTGCGGCCAAAGGATTTTTGCGGCCTCACGATTTCCTTCACTTCCGACTTCGTCGGTACGATGCGCACTTGCGCACCCAATGCAAGCGATCCTATGATTCCGTTGGTTAAAGGAAGGTACTGCTGGCCAGCATTCAATCCTAGTACGAGGCCACTGGGAAAAGGCTCCTCTTTGATGGGAAGGCCACCGGTGGTCTCTGAAGGGACCGTCTGCAACATCTTCGCCATGCCGATAAGCACACTGGCATCAAAGGCCACCTGGCTTCAGAGCTCACGGGTCACTCTTGAGCATCCAAGAAAAAATACCGTTCTACTTCTCGCGGGACCTGCGCATCCAGCGTTGCCATTGGATACACTCCAATGTAGAACGGTCGTAGCTGGTACCTGGATGAATATGGAGTTGTTGCTGGGGCGTCCTGGTCTGTGTCGGGTATAGACATCCACAACTCCGAAGCCATTTTGGGTGCTGGGACCCAAACGTTCCCGAACAGGGTCTCTTGACAAACCCTGGTGCCCCATCGACATATTCAGCTTCAAGGACACATTCAAGACAACAGACAACCTTGGCGGCAGTCTTCGCCGGGTGGCATCAGGCATTGGCAGTCGCCTTGAGCTCCCCAGAGGATCTTCAAGATCTTCTGGCTCCCCATAACCTTCCCGCACCAGACGAAGGATGCAACCTCTGACCTGCAGATGCCTGCGGCCTATGGCCCAGCCTCGATGCGTGTCGAAAGCTACCAACAGGCAACACAGACTACGAACGGTCTCCGGCTTCATGCCTTGCAAAACCACAGGTATTCGATATTCCCGGTCCTGCCGAATGATCTCAACACCGCTTGGACATCTGAGGTCGAGAAGGAATCCTGGCCGAGCAGACACATGCAGAAAGCACATGTGGGTGCTGGCGGCCGTTCATGCAAGATGCAGACTCGTCAGCAAAAGGTTTCGGCAGCAGCACTGGCCCTTGGAGAGAATGAACGGAATGACCCTTTTACTCAATTGTGGCTGCCCCACCAGGACACTGGAATCTTTGCAGTGGGTTCAAACGCAAAGGGCTCAATGTTTTGAGATCCAGGACCTGGGCGGCAATGGTCAAACTGGCAGCTCAATTCAATCACCTCCTGCAGTAGCTTGCAGCTATTGACCAATCTACAGTACCACGAGACACCGTCAGACTCTACGCGTCATTGCTAAGGCTCGGTGGCTAGGACACGACGACATGCTGAGTTCTCTTCATAGGTCTTTGGTCGCCTACCAGCCGGCCTGAGTGAACTGCACTTGAGCGATGCTCACTTCCCCACCATGGCCTGCTGAACATGATGCAACGGCCATCGCGCACAGGGCTGGATCGGTACGAGCGCTCTACGTCGAGATGGGCGTGGCACGTTGTGGATCTGCTCTGCCTGGCATCTCACCTTCGAAATCCACCAGCAACGCCGCACCATATTCTTCGCAAGTGTCCTGTTGCTGCAAGGTGCAGCGGCAGCGCAGGTTGAGGTGAGGTGAAGTGGCTGTCACCCTCTTCGCTTCATTTAGTAGACTTGCAACTTCTCGCAATGCCTGAAATGCTGCTGGGGTCCTGCCAAGGCACTACTGTAGATGTGTGCGGCGCAAAAAAAGGCCCTAGACACTGAAATCCACGCTGACGGCCACATAACCGCGGATAACAGGACGTAGCACTTCCAAGACCGGAAACAAAGAGTTGGACAACTGAAGCCTGTTTGCGATTGAGGGGCAATGCAGTTCCTCACGAGCTGTTTCAATCTCTGGAGATCCTGCCAGAGACTCAAAAGCAAGGCTTTAGCTGTCCGCCCAACAATGGGTGTCCAAAGGTGTCCATGAAGTCTGCCAAGCTCTGCCTGTACGGATGGTGCTGGAACTGACTCCACGAGCTGGCCCTCGGAGAGGACCAGAAAAGGACCTGTTGGGAGCATTTCAATGAAACTGGCCAACAGAAGAACTAATTAAGGTAGCTGTTTCCGGGCGCAACAAGGAACAACTTCCACGCAGTTTGGGACGTCATCCTTCTCGCTGGCAAGAGACAGTCCAGCGAGCTGCGCAGCAAGTACCGGTCTAGGAAGTCCAGCATCTCGGAGCTTTCCTTAGCCACACGGTTGAGTGGGACCTTGAAGCTCAAGTCAAAGTGCTGATGCTCGGTAAAGGGAGTCTGCACTCTACAACAGTTCGCCATGTGCTGCGTGGCTGTGATGTTCGAAAGGCACTGCAGGCCTGCTCCCGCGCCAGCTGCAGCAGCAATGCTTCTCCAACAGGGCCTTCCTCGGCCCACATGCTTCCGCCAGCGAACATCAAGCCCTAACTTGCAGCACTGTCTGAACAAGTAGCTCCTGCTGGCACCAAGTCATGTTAATGTTTGTCCAGGCCACTGGCACTATCGGGTGCGGCGGCAGATCCTGGAACAAGTTGCCAGAGCGGATCACCGAGACCTGTCATTCGACCGACATGTATGATTGCTGGGACGTTAGAGACATAAAACGCTAGGTCTGGTCCACAGGTCACGCTTCCCAACGCCCTACGGCACTGATTTGTCCGAGTCACCTGGGCAGCTCTGAACTTTCCCTGGCCCTGGCCATCATGCGACACTGCTTCAATGGCAGGGTGCACATGTGCTTCCACAATGTTCCTTGCCCCCTGCACCGTCATGACCCACGGTCTCAGCAAATTCGAAGCCACTGGAGACCGCAACTCCCGCCTGAACATCGGCAAGCCTGCAAGCGCAGCCGGGCTCAAAAAGCAAGTTGATCAAGTGAAGTGGCATGTGGCTACTCTAGGTCCGCTCGCTGTTTCCTTCTGTCTTTGTTTCAATCTTCCTGGCACCACTCCTCTTTGCCGGACACGTCTGGCATCCTTTGCCGGTCCTGGATCTTCCCGTCCCCCTTCTGTCTGTCACTCGTTGCCTGCATTGTTTGACGAATAGCTCTCGCATTATATTACTAGCGATCGTATCAATGCTTCTGGGTCAATAGCGTATATATTGCCACGACTTCACAAATTCCAAAACCTATCCGGGCTTACTTTGCCTGGCGGCCTAGCTGTCTAGCTAGTCCCAGCGTGAGTGTTGTGCAGGGCTGCTCTCGACCGGGAAAGTGCAAGTGCATCGTGAAGCAATCAAATTTCAAGGTTTGGCAATTCTGCGCTTCTGGTGATTGGCCCTGCCATAGGAAGCCTTGCCATACCCAGCCCATCAAGAGGGGGTGCCCGATCACTTCTGTCTT
>CAJNJA010085552.1:9702-20418 GCA_905231915.1 Symbiodinium necroappetens
ACCTTATAGGATCCTAAATACGAACCACAAAAAGGAACCATTATGGAGCCTATGGGTACAGTACAACTTAACTCCACTGCCAGAGCACCTCGACCCAAATCGCGTCCACATCGTTGGTCCTCGGTCGCAGAAGAATCCGTCGGGCGTTACGGTTCACTGATCCTAACCCTAAACCCTAAACCCAAAACCCAAAGCCCTAAACCCTGATCCTAAATCCTGGGTTCTGGCACAACTCAACCACTAGAACTTGGAGTTCGAGTTTTCGGTCGTCTTTCAGGGGTCCTTGTATTGAGGTCCCACTCTTTGTCTAGGCTGCTTAGATTCTGATAAAACTCGCCGGATTAACATGCACTCAACCTCCGGGCGCGACCTTCTTGGACCCAAATCACTTCAGCTTGAAAGTCGGATCCTTGACGGACATGTTTCTATCGGTCAACCTCGGCGCTTTTGTCAAGCACCTCTGTCCGGCGCTCTAGGGTGTAGGGGCTGCAGGCTTTAGAATCTAACGCTGCAGCGTTCGGTTTAGGGTTTAGTCTCCCAGACGAGTGTTTAAGATGGCCAAGCAACGAAAAGCCCTCAGCCCTCACCCTAAACCCTAAAGCCTAAACTCTGAGCCCCGGGCCACTCCAGGACCATGGAGTGTGCCGGTGTTTCGGCACCCGAGGGGTCCGGCTGCGTGTACCTGGCGCTTGGCTGCTGAGCTTCGAACGGGCCTTCGTACCTTGAGCAGGGTTCCTTGGAGGGCTCTTAAAACGCGGGGGGTATATAGGGGATTCTGGGACTAAAGCCTATCGAGAAACTTCCGGCAGTTAAAGTCTTTAAAGTTTTATGTAGCGTTAGCTACACAGGTTTTTCATGTAATCTGACTTCTGCGGTTCCAGAAGCTTCACATCACAGCAGAAACCCGGCGCTGCAACAACAAAGAAACCTGGTATAACCGAGCAGAGCCCGCGTGCAACAAATGTTATAACATCGTGTTGAGGGTTTAGGGTTTATAGGGGTTTAGTTTATGGAACATGGCATGACACATGCTATAAATTAGTTGAACAGAACATAGGAGCCTTCGCAGAAATAAAAAACGTAGGGTTTGGGGGGTTGGAAGCCATAACTGTATAAGTATAAGGACGCCTGGAAAAGAAGGAATAGCATTGCGAATTCTTCAGGCTTTAGATTAACTCGGTTCAGCGAGTCTTCGAAAATCATCAGCCGACAGACTCGACCCAAGGCGCCCAACCCCTGACAACTTTGGACCAAAGCCCTGCGACAGCAGAACTTTCCTGTGCTTGTGAGATCTAACAGGGGGCCTTCGCAGCTCAAATTAGCTTTAGATAGCTTTAGAGGCAGATTATAGGACCCTCTATAGCCTGGTAGTATGGCTGAGTATGCAGGGACTGTAAGAGTATCAGTGCACTTTTACAAACCTATATAGGAACTGTTCGACAATCCTAATGAAGAGGGCCTGTATCACTGGCCCAGTTTCTTGTTAGGGAGCCTTGAGTGCACCCTGAAGCAGTGTTCACTAATCATTACAAAACCCCACTGCAGCACCTCAACAAACGAAGCTCCTTACTTATTGCGTACCTATAGGCTCCTAAGTAGTTCCTTTTTGTAGTTTATATTTAGGATCCTATAAGGTAATCCCAAAAAAGGAACTACTAAGGAGCCTATGGGTAAGCCCCAGACGACTAAAGCCTCCGACATGACCCCTCGTCACCCCCAAGTAGCCCTCCAGCCCACACATGCACGCGCTCAAAGCCCTAATCCTAGAATTGCAATGTCTCAAGAGACCCCAAAACTTCAGCGCTGCAACCGAGAGCAATACCGGCCCGGCACACACGACCTGATATTCCGGACCCGTGTCCCCCTCACGGGTATGGAAATAGACCTGCCATGAGCTCAGGTCGCGGCTGCGGTTTAAGGTTCTGGGTTCCTTCAACCCTGCATCCTACGGTTAAGTCTTCGAAATGACGCTGTAAATCGTATCGACAACCACCAACAGGATGAAGAATCGTTCAATCGCAGGACGAGAAGGCGGAGTGAAACATCGTGTCAATTTCGATGACCACTATCCCATAAACTAAAGTGCCCAGGAACGGTACATCTTCATCCGCCGAACCTGTGACATTGATTCCAAAAACCTAGACAGCACTCGGCCACGTACTACAGAGGTTTGTTCAAGTCTAGGCGGAATCACGCTGATAATCTTCAGCCCATTGTAATGAAATGTGTCTTTTGATCTGCATTTTCTGGCTCAGGGATAGCGGGGGAAGTCCCGCAACATTCTCCGCGAAACTCTGAGTAAACCGTACCCATAGGCTCCATAATGGTTCCTTTTTGTGGTTCGTATTTAGGATCCTATAAGGTAATCCCAAAAAGGAACTACTTTGGAGCCTATAAGTANNACAACGACATGGAAGATGCACCATGTCTTGGTCCACTGGCACACATGCAGAAAATCCCGCAGGTATCACCTCGAAACACAGCTTTGGTGCTTCTTTTGGGGATTCAGGTTTCGCGTTTTGGGGTTTAGGGCTAACCTACAAACTAACTCGCGAAGGGGGGGGGGGGGGGGGTCGGGATGGGTGAAAGTTCGGGCTTGGATTTTCGGTTGCAGGGGTGCGATACTCAGGTCCACTTGCGGGGTGGCCTCCGGCTTAGTACCCTCGTGCTTCCGATGCAAGCGGAATCGCCGAGTCAGAGTGCTGACCATGGGCTAGCACTGATGATGGACGTGTTGAGCCAGATTCCAAAGCTTGGACCTCAACCTGAACATCCGCCCCAAAATGCCCCAAAGCTACCAGGGCTTTAGGGCTTCAGCTATCATATAATGGCAGCGGTATCAATAGCAATAGCAATTGGTGTAGTTTCAGGTCTTGGGCTGCGGACTTCATAACCTGCGCAGCATCGACACACACCAAGTATCTGACGCCACCTCAACCCAAGGGTTCCATGTACCTACAGTACGTAGGCCTTACATATAAAGGGGTTCCCCAATGAGGCACTTGAAGGCCTATGTATATACTATATAAGTGCAAGGAGCCTTAGGGAAGACGTAGATCCTTGCCCCCGCCCCCACTCCTCACACCCAGCAAGGTGAAAAGCCGGCCCATCAACAACTTCAAAAACTCGCACTGACCCTAGAACCTAAGACCCCAACCCCCAAAGCTAAACCCTAAACCGCAAAACCCGAAGACCCCAAATCCTAAAGCCGTAGGGCTTGGGGTTCAGGGCTATACATCTCCCAACGAGCTGTTCCAAGGGCATCGCCCCTGGATGCAGATCCTCGGGCAGATCCGGGTCGGGCAAGTACCTGTGTCAGGCTTTTTAGGGCCTCAAGGTGTAATGTAGACCTGGGGATCCAAAAACCTACCGTTTTATGGGTTCTACCCTCTAATTGATAATTGAGGGGTCATAACCTACTATTTTGTAGGGTTCGGGGTCACAGGGACTCCTGATTACTGAACCCCCTGTCTTATATACAGGAAACACGCAAGACCGTGTTCCATGCTGGCCCGAACACCTAGCCCTAAACCCTAAACCCCTAAACCCTAAAGCCTAAATATGGCATAGGGTGCCAGAGGACGACAGTCCCGTCTGGCCCAGAGGGCCCAATACCACACAAACAAGCAAAAATCCTGTTAGTTGGTTTAGGGTTTAGGGTTCGGGTTTCGGGTTTAGGGCTTTTAGGGTTTTTAGGGTTTCGGGTTTTGGGTTTAGGGGTTTAGAGGTTTAGTAGGGTTTAGAGTTTGGGGTTTAGGGCGGTTTAGGGGGTTTAGGGGCATCTTGCTAGCTTGAATTGTTCGGCAATGCTCTCTCTCAGAACCCGAAACACCCCCCCATGCAAGGTGGCACTGAAACCGGTACATCTCCGGGACTTCACCATCCACGAGCTTCCGGTAGCCGTAGGAGATGACCTTTCCGAGCTACTATAGGGGATCGAAACTTTGCGTAATTTACCATGTCTTAGCACTTCTCAACACAGTCACTTCACAGCAAGGGGAAACAATCGCAGAAGAAGTACTCCAGCAAATGGCCTGTGGACTTTGAAACTTAAAACATAACTTGTATGAACCTCTTCGGGTTAAGCCCTTTGTCCGTGGAAGCAAAACAAGCTCTGCAGACATTCAAGTCCTACCTGTAGCCACAACGCAGGCGTGTGTCTATTCCTTCATTCCTGCCGTGGCATATCTTCTGAAATTAAAAGGACATCCAGCTGCTCATTGTCTGTTCCTACCACCACCCGCCGGTTATGATGTAATCTACCCTGAACCCTAAACCCTGAACCCTAAACCCTGAACACTAAACCCTAAACTGGCCCTAAACCCTGAACCCTAAACCCTGAACCCTGAAACCCTGAACCCTAACCCCTAAACCCTGAACACCCTAAAACCCTAACCCTAAACCCTAAACCCTGAACCCTAACCCCTACACCCTAAACCCTAAAAGCCCGAAAAGCCTAAAAACACTAAAAACCCTGAAAACCCTGAACCCCAAACCCTGGTTGCTGCCTTGTGTTTTCGAGGCTGAGCTTTCACCCGGACGATGGAAATCTTGATCTCCGGCTCGGCCGCCTGGCCGCGCGGTTTTCTGGCATTGGGCTTTAGGGTTTAGGTTTTTAGGGTTTTCAGGGTTTAGGGTTTAGGGTCTGGGGTCTAGGGTTTGGGGTCTAGGGTTTAGGGTTTAGGTAACGCTTAACCAGGACAGGGTCTAGGCTTCCACAAAAGCTCCAGGAGGCGGGTGCTTCGAAGGTTGGAGTTTAGGAGGTGTAGTTCCGGGCCTTCGGCTTTGAGGGCATCAGACTACCCATAGGCTCCTTAGTAGTTACTTTTTGGGATTACCTTATAGGGTTCTAAATATGAACCATAAAAAGGAACTACTTAGGAGCCTATGGGTACACAGTGCACCAAAGGTCTTTGGTACACATGGTTCTACTGTTCTGTTCACAAGTTTCGTGTGGGCGCTTGTGCTGAGTTCTTCTAGTGCGCTCACCAGGCTAGCCGCTACCCAAAGCCGAATCCTGTCAGGAATATGACTTAATTAGTTTTAAGCCCTATTTCCTAACAAGTGTCATGGAACGATTCCCGACTAGCCCCAGCTGCCTGATGAACAACTTGACATTAAATCCGAAACTCATATTTTGCACAATTCACACGAAGCCGTAGAAAAAGAACACACACCTGATTCCCCATAACTCTTTACCCCAAGTCCCCCACATCCTGAACGCCCTAAGCCCTAAGCCCCCCCAAACAAGGGATCCCCGAAAACACACCCACAGAGAGAAAGAGAGAGAGAGAGAGAGAGAGAGAGAGAGACAGACAGACAGACACCGTGACACGCACATAAACCCTAACCCGCAACCCCCCAAACCCTAGCAGCCCAAGCCCTGCACCCCTCCCTCAGAACACTCAAACTGCTTGGCGCCCCTGCCCGGGCTGTGTCCTCCTCCACGCCATCTCCGGCCTTTGGTGTTGCTTTCGGCTGGCTTAGGTTTGCTTAGGGTTTGGGGTTGGGGTTTAGGGTTTAGGGTTTAGGGTTTAGAGTTTAGGGTTCAGGGTTTAGGGGATGGAGGGTTTGTAAGAGTCTCTGGTTCGGTCGGACATTTGTCGGGCTTGGGGTTTAGGGTTGGTGCTTCTGATGTTTACAAGCATGTATGTGGGTAACCATCGAAATCATGATCCCTTTGGAGAACCCTAATGCTAAACCCTAAACCCTAAACCCTAAACCCCAACCCTAAACCCCAACACCAAACCCTAACCCTAAACCCTAAACACTTCGACTCTTAAGCCGGCAGCCGATGGTTTGGGAGCCCAAAAAGGGGCCCTAGTTACCTAGTTCTGACAACCAACCAGGTAAGTATCTACCCATAGGCCCCTAAGTAGTTCCTTTTTGGGGATTACCTTATAGGATTCTAAATATAAAGCACAAAAAGGAACTACTTAGGCGCCCATGGGTATGTACGTATCACGCATATGTTTGTTTGTTTGTCTGTCCACCCATGTACATGCCTCATCCACATACTTTGTCACGCGGATTGATTTTTCAGCCATTTTTAGGGAGTTTAGGGCGTGGTGATGCGTGGTGTGTAGGAGCTTAGATGGTTTAGGGCTTTCGGGTTTCAGGTTTTGGAGTTTGGTGGTTTGGAATTTTCAGCCTTGGTTTACAGCTGAAGGAAGCAGTCCGGAATGTAATTTGGCTAGTCTTGGTTGAGGGTCTTTGTACCTAATATAAATGTGTGAAGTTCCCTTATAGTTACCGTATACCCACCTAGAGGTCGTGGGTTTTCTGAGGGTCCAAGCAACCCCCCGGTTCATGGTTTTACTTGGACCCTTCTGGGATTAGTCTTTCGGGTGTTGGGTTTGTTCGTAGAGGCTATAGGCTAGGTACCCCAGTAAACCCTGTATAATAAGTCCACCCTGTTTCCTAATATTCGGTTTTCGTAAGGGTACCCTTAAAATCAAAAGGGCAAAAGGGTACTACTCGGGAACCTAACCCTAAACCCTAAACCCCTAAACCCCTAAACCCTCGGGAACCCAGTAGGTATTTCTGCTCCGAGCTGTCGGCTCTCAGGTGGTGGAAAGATGGCTGCAGACTCCGAGTGTTTCTAGTCTATAAACCCTGAAAGCCTAAAACCATGAAGCTCTAAAGCCTCTAAGCCCCAAGGGTAAGCCCTAAAACCCTACAGCCCTAAAGCCGTAAAGCTCCAAATCTCAAAATCTCAGAGCCGATGCTGGGTTTTGCGTCGCAGCCTCTGGTCGCAGCACTTCGCGAGTGCATGTTCGGTGCTAGTGTCGAGGTCTTAGCAGCCTTAGCATTTGATCAAGGGGTTTAGGCCTTGGGGATGGGGGGCTCGTGTTGTGCAAACAATTCCCGTTTAGGGTTTAGGGTTTAGGGTTTAAACGTTTAGGGTAGGGTTTTAGGACCCCAGGCCGCAAAGCCAACGCTTCCAAACTCAGACGAAATGCTTGCCTGAATCGTAAAAGCTGTAAACCTACACTTTACATCCGGAACCACATGAGAGGAGTGTAGCCAATCCTGAACCCTCAAAACCCAAACCCTGAACCCCAAAACCCAGGGCCATATAAGTAGTTGTCCCCAATCTGGTACGGCACCCTTATGAAAAGGACCCTAAAAGGGACCCTAGTTTTGAGAACTACCCAAACTGGACGCTTACAGTACCTTTACTGTAGAAACCTTTACTGTAGAAAGCCTTAGAGATCCCTTTAAGGAACCCTTTTGGGGATCAAACCTAGCGCCACATCTTGGCTTCAGAGCTTGAGGGGGAGTTCAGGGTTTCGCCAATCACGAGGCCAGCTTTGCTTCAGAAGTCCAGAGGCCGAAAGGGACCAGTCCTGGGCAATTTAGGGATCAGGGCTTAGGGGTCTAGGGGTTTAGGGGTTTAGGGTTTAGGGTTCAGGGTTTAGGGGTTTAGAGGGGTTTAGAGGGGTTTAGGGTTGAGGGCTTAGGGCTTTGGGTCGTCGCAACAAACCGCCACCATGACCCCAAGAGCCGTGAACGACTTCAGCAGCAGCGCTGCAAGACGACCACGTCGAGAACTACCCCTAAACCCTGAACCTTAAAGGAAACTTTCTAGGAATCCTCCTTGTGCCTGTATTCTAATGCCCCTTAATAGAATACCTGAAAGTTCCATTGCAAAACCCTGCGTATAGCATCCCTTAAAAATGCCTTGTCACAGTGCGCCCTGACGGCTCTTTCGCGTTGCTGTTCTTTGGCTAGTGCTGTTACGATGACGGTGACGGCATGACATTGACTTAGGGTGTACGGTTTAGAGTGGGGAGCGGCTCAACCCTAAACCCTAAACTCGGCCCTAAACCCTGAACTCTAAACTCTAAACCTTAAACCCTACACCCTACAGCCCACACCCCAAGGCACGACAACCTACAACTGAAGAAGAACCCGGATCCGACAGATGCGAAATCCTACATCCTAAGCCACAAAAACCCTGCACCCCCAGATCCTGCAAAAAACTGCAATCCTAACTGCTGCGCCCAGTCGAAGTCCGAGACCCCAACAGCCATCTTCTAGCTACACAGGCTCCCTGCGCTAGACCCCCTGGGGTGGAGTGGGGTGGGGATCCCCTGGCATATTCCGTCTGAGGCCCCTACCCCGGCCACCAAGCCTGGGGACCCGAAATTTGAAGCCCTTCTGCCAAGGAGCCGATCCACAGAAGCGCTTGGGTCAAGATCAGGCACATTGCCAGGGCCTGGGAGGGCTAGGGTTCAGCATGTCGGGTTGAGCATGTCGGGTTGAGGGGTGTAGGGTTTAGGGTTTGGGGTTTAGGGTTTAGGGTTGGGCGTGTAGGGTTGAGGGGTGTAGGGTTTAGGGCCGGTTGAGGATGGGGGGGCGACAAGCGTTGGCATTCGAGGTTACCAGGATGCGCATGAAAATTGAGAGGTTTATGAAAGGATGCAGGGGCCTTAACCCTAAACCCTCAGTGGTTTCAGGGTTTGAGAGTTTGAGATTTAGCACTTGGAGTCCAAGATGCAGGGGCTTTACTTGGGATCACGACCGGATCCAGGTATTCACTGAGGATTCACGAATTGAAATTTGGGCGAGAAGGTGTGGACTGTTCATGACTGCCATGAGAATGCGTCAGGGTGCGGGAGCGCATATTCCTATCGCAAGACGGAACCGTGTACGACGGCAGCGTTCACAATGACAGAGATCAGCAAGGCAGGCATAATTGCGAGAAGTACAACTTGGGCCATCAACTCTGCTGGAATGCAAATCGGGCAGCAACAATAATGCTGCCGACACTACTGCAACAACGACGGAAACGGCAACATCACCGTCATTCCCTAAACCCTAAACCCGAAACCTGAACCCCGAAACTGTAAACCTTAAACCCTAAACCAAATTCTGCGTTCATCTCTTCACCCCGAAGCTACGAGCAGTCCTTAAAAGTCTTCTATCTAGAGGCGCACAGCACCTGCAGTTGCAAGATACTCCAGAGGACATATACTACCATTGTGGAATTGGGTCCCCGAAGACCATCCTTCTTCTGGTTTTGGCGACCGAGATCTATAAATCGTCGAATATATGGAACCCTCCTGATATGCAAAGCCTACAAACATCCTGAACCTTAAACCCTACCCTAAGAGTCCAGGTACTCATATAGTATATACATTGAACCCAAAGTACCTATATAGGGACTACTTTAAGGCCAAAGTATATACTATTTGGGTACATGGACCCTTAGGGCTATATAAGCAAACATCGTCCAGACGACCTTCAACATGGGGCATTCGCCCCCAGTGGCGGCAACCACGCCTTCAGTCAAAGTTTCGGTGTTCAGGTTTAGGGTCTGGGGGTTCAAGGGCTTAGGGCTTGAGGGTGTAAGTTAAGCTTTAGGGGTTCGGGTTTGAAGGGGTTCAGGGATCTAGGGTGGCTTTAGAGTGCAGGCTCTGGGTTGGGAGTTAGAGGCTCAGGGCTAGATATGAGATGCAGGCCCCTACCTCGATCGCGCTATGACTCCGCAGGCATGCAGGCCAAAATCTCAACGCCTATTAAAAAGACCTAAAGTCCTGACATGATGCACGTAAAGAACACTTGCTAAACCCGTGCTGCATGGTGGGTTTAGGGCGCCGGACCTCAAAGGAAGAAGACGCAACCCGTACGGTCAGCCCGAAAGAACGCCTCAAGTGGGCGCACCCATATACACACCCGCACACGCACAAACGGATAAATAGAAGTGCTTAGTTACATGTTCGAATGCCCTAAAACCCGAAACCTCAAACCCTAAGCCTAAACCCCATAGCCTAAAGCCGAAACCCCAAACCTTGAAACCTAAACCCAAAACCCTGAAGCCGAAACCCTAAACCTTAAACCCTCTAAGCCCTAAACCTTAGACCCCAACATCGCATGGCATGAGCCAGAAAGCCGAAATTCGACATGCAAGAAACCCGGAGCTGCCCCAGAGCCTACACGGTTTAGGGTTTAGGGATTTAGGCTTCGGGTTAAGGGTTTAGGGTTCAGGGTTTAGGGTTTAAGGTTCAGGGTTTAGGGTTTAAGGTTTAGGGTTTAAGGTTAGGGTTTAGGGTCTAAGGTTTAGGGTTTAAGGTTGAGGGTTTAGGGATTAAGGTTTAGGGTTTAGGGGTTAAGGTGTAGGGTTTGGGGTTTGAGGCTCCGGGTTCAGGGCCGCAACTGTTAGAATAGGGTTTTTGGGGTGGGTTGGTGGTATATCATAGTAAAGCTACATTACTAAACTATGATAATATTGGTAGTTAAGTTGTTCAGGCTTCTAAACCGCCCCCCCCTACCCCGCCTGACAAACTCCGAAACCGCCTCTTCAATCCCTAAACCCAAAGCCCTAAACCCTTTAACTTAGACCCTGAGCCCTATATCAGACCGAAACCTAAAAAGCCCTAAACCCTTTAACTTACGCCCTAATCTAAACCCTGAAGCCCTAAGCCCTAAAGACCTTGAGCCCTAAACCCCTCAGACGATGAGCCCAGAGTGCGAGTCCAAACTTTCAGGGCTCTGAAATGTAAGTAGGAGCTCCCGAAACCAACGGCCGATGTTTGAGATCTGAGATACACATATGTGTATGGATGTATGTATGTATGCATGTATATCTATATCTATATCTGTATCTATATCTATCTATATGTATATGTATATGTATATGTATATGTATATAGATGTACACACATGTATTACATATATATATATATATGTATGTACGTATGTACGCACGTA
>CAJNJA010085563.1:0-17786 GCA_905231915.1 Symbiodinium necroappetens
GTTTAGGGTTTAAGGCCCTAAAGTTTTGGGTTCAGGGTTTAGGGTTTAAGGCCCTAAAGTTTGGGGTTTAGAGTTTAGGGTTTAAGGCCCTAAAGTTTGGGGTTCAGGGTTTAGGGTTTAAGGCCCTAAAGTTTGGGGTTTAGGGCTTAGTCCCTAAAGTTTGGGGTTTAGGGTTTAGGGTTTAAGGCCCTAAAGTGTAAGGTCTAGGGTTCAGGGTTTAGGGTTTAAGGCGCTAAAGTTTAAGGTCTAGGGTTTAGGGTGTAAGGAGAAAACTTTAGATCCTTTTAGGGATCCTACTAAAGGGACTTTTGGAAGGTCGGGGCTGCTTGGGAATTTTTAGATGTATGGTTTAGGGTGGGAAGGCCAGGTTCAGGGCTGGTTGGGTTTAGAGTTTTTTGGGTTTATTGGTTCTAGGGTTTTAGGGCTGAGGGTTTAGAGTTTTGGGATGTCGGGTTTGGAGTTTTAAGATGTATGGTTTACAATAGGGTTTAGGTTTCCGGATTTCCGAGTTATGCACCAGGGTGTCTAGACTAGAGCATGAGCTTTCAAGCCTAAACCCAAATGGTTAACGACAAAGAAATTGTAAAGAACTTATGGGCTGGTTTCAATCTGTACAGTGCTGCACAGGCCAAAAGGGCTCTTAACGCTGAGAGTTTTAATGTTAGCTTGGATTTTATAAACCCCCCTCTTTCAGGGCCTAGGACAACCGCACTTGCAGGGGCTCGCGCACTCGAGAGGCTGGCGGTGGCGCGTTTTTCCTTCTTGGGCTGCATTCCCTTGATGTTCGGGGTGCGGAAACCCTAAACCCTAAATCCAAAACGGTGTTGGTGTTGAGCTTCGGTTCAATGGTGGGGTCAGGCTTTACATGAGCTATAGTCTCCATTATGGTTCGTTTTGGTGTTACCTTATAGGATCCAAAGCAGGATATTGGTTAAACCAAAAAAAAGGAATTATAATGGAGACTTATAGGTAGTCAACAGAGTCGAAATCCTGGCTTCCAAGCCCAAACCGAAATTCTTGCTGTTTGAGGCCATCAGCTTCTGATTTGCTGTCTTGACCCTGAACCCTAAACCCTACCTAGCCCCTAAACCCCTAAACCCCACCTATATAAACTCGACACCCCTGAACTCCTAAACCCTACCTAAACCCTGAAACCTCAAACCCTGCCCAGCTTGCTGTTTCAGGTTTAGGGTTCAGGGTTTAGCCCTCAGGACCTTTGTTTGTTTGTGTTCGGTGTCCGGGGCTTCTGGATTGGAGACCTTTGGGTTTTGGATATTTGTGCTTTCGAGCTCGAGAGTTGCATGTACATCCTGACTTGAACCTTCTGTTGGAGAAGGAATATTCGTTAAGTCATTTCTACGGACCCGTTTTCATCATAGTGACAAAGGTTTTCCTCATCACGGCATCTTGAATGTACATGGACACCCTAAACCCTAAACCCTAAACTGCTGAACCCCTAAACTCCCTAAACACCAAAGCCCAAACCCTAAATCACTGAACCCCTAAACTCCCTAAACCCCAAACCCCAAACCCTAAACCCTAAATCACCGAACCCCTAAACTCCCTAAATCCTAAACCCTAAACCCTAAACCCGAATTAGGAAGCGGAGGAAGTCTTCGCTGCAGGTCGCAGATGCCTTTCTCATCTTCGAATCCAAGGAGTCGCAGAGAAAAGTGTCTGGGACCCAGTGAGGGTACGGATTTTAAGGCTTAGGAATTTTTAAGCTGTCTATCGGACCTGTAGGGTTTGTCGACCTGAAGGGTTTATGATGGGGTCTGTAGGGTTTGGGGTTCAGGGTTTATGGGACCTTTAGGGTTTAGGGTTTATGAGACCTCCTAGGGTTCAGGGTTTATGGGACCTCTAGGGTTTAGGGTTTATGGGATCTTCACGGCTCACAGGATCTTTAGGGTCTCAGGTCTTGGGGTCTTTTGGAGCACACCCCTGAAGGAGCCCCGAAAAGGGTTTAGGGTTTAGGGTTTAGGGTTTAGGGCCTAAAGCCCGACATCGCTTAAGTGTTACTCTCGCGCGAGGCATGAGCTCAACGAGACGGCTATTGGAGAGTGGCAGCTGCGCTTGATGTCTGCCCTGCCTGTTTCAGGGTGTTGGGATTTAGGGTTTAGGGTGTTGGGGTTTGGGCTTGAGGGTTTATGGTTTATGGTAGAAGTTCAGAAGGAACCCACACATGGTTTAAAGTACATTGCTGCTGCGTGGAGGCTAGTGTCCATGGTGCGATCATTACGGAATTTTATCTTGTGTTTCGAACCGCGACAGTAAGCCTTAACTCTGCTTGGATTTTGCTCTACAGCTCGGAAAAAGGATAAACCGGGTAGGGACCACACACACACGCCTGCACTGGACTCCTGCATTCATAGACTTCCAGGCTCAAGACCACTCATTGAATTCCTTGACTGGGGGGTCCCCCCGCTCCAGGGTCTCTTTTGGCATGCTCCGCACCGACGTGATTAGTCAAATGTGACGCGATGGTGGGAAGGGTGCTGGACAAGGCCACTCGGGTGCAGACCGTCGCGTGCACAACGCATCGCACAACAAGCCCCAAACCCGAAACCCTAAACCCGAAACCCTAAACCCGAAACCCTAAACCCTAAACCCCAAACCCCAAACCCTAAATTTGTTTGGGCGTCCAGGCCTTGCAGCAGCTGGGCTCTCCATGATGCCCGGGCTGCGGGCGAGTACCAGGCGTTCTGAAAGGGCTTCTGGGGTTTACGGTTTGGGGTTTAGGGTTTGGGGTTTCGGGTTTAGGGCTTGGGTTTCGGGTTTAGGGTTTTAGGTTTTTAGGGTTGTTTACGGCTCAGGGTTTTGAAAGAGTGCTGTAGCAGCAGTTCTATGCGTTTGTTTTAAAGATTTTTGCAAGGGTTTTGTAGCATGTCTACGCTCTTCAACGGATTCTTTTAACGCTTTTTGTATCATGTCATCCTTGTGTTTATACGGGTTCGTCCAAGGGCTCGTCAAGGGTTAATATAGAAGTTATCTTTAGGGGCCGAAATTGATCATAATAGGGCTTTAGAGCTTCTGCAGGGTTGTACGGGGTCCCATGTCTCGATTTTTGAAGTTGCTGAGTGGGTTTAGTGTTTTGCATATGTGTTTACAGTTTCATATAGGTTTTTGGATGTTTTTGGGTTATTATTCCGTTGATTGTTCGTTCCATTTGCACAATTCGTTTAGTTTTTTCTCGTCACTGGTGTCATTCACGGCGTGTCCTGTGATCATTGTGCCCGCGATCCTCGTAAACCTAAGCCCGAAGCCCTATAAGCCGACAAACCCTAAATTTCCTCAAACAGTGCTTGGGATTTGGGGTTTTGGTTTCGAGTCGGGGGCTTAGGCAGAGGGCTGGGGGAGAGTTGAGGGAGGGCTTAGGGAAGGTTTGGGGTGTCGGGTCTATGTCCATCGAGCGGGCTTTCCTATTCCAAAGCTTTGAGTCTCACAGGCCCTAAAGCCAGAACCCAAAGCGTGCTGCGAATCGTGTTGACCTATGGCCTGATGTCAAACAAAATGTACTTCCTGCATGTGCGAGTTTCCTACGATGAAGGCTCTACATGACTACTGGCAAGTGACCTGTGAAAACTGGGACCCAGTAGCTCCTTCCAAGAAAAGAACCAGTGCAACACACCACCAGATCCTAACCATGGAAGCTAAGGCGCTTAAGACCTCAAACAAACTCTTTGTCCTGGACGTACTAAGCCCTAAAAAAGCCCCCAAAGCCTTAAACCCTGAACCAATAAGAAGCAAAAAAAGCAGGAAGTCTTGGTGGAACCTCCGGCGGTGAACAAGCCGGTTCTTTCTGACGGCCAAAGCGTCGGAGACCAGGCCGGTTCTAGGATTTGTAGTTCAGGGGTTAGGTTTCAGTTTTTTTTCTCGCCCAACGTCAACAGTCGTAGCGAACATGTCACAAGGTGCAAGTTAGAGAGTGTATGCGATGTTATGTTGGTTCATATTATGTTAGTTGAAAATCATATGAGGATACAATGCATTTTTTAATACTACCATATCTAAATAAATAGATAAATATATACATATACATATATATATATTGTTATGTTCTTATTTTCATTTTCTTTCAGAATATACACATACATAAATTTATAGTGTTATATAATGTTACTTATGACATGTTATGTTATAATGTTATGATATGTGTGGTTATACTAGTTTGCGTTATGCTGCATAATGGTATATGATATTATACACCTACAATGTTACATATTGTTACATACCATTACACACACATATATATACATATACATATACATATACATATACATATACATATACATATACATATACATATACATATATATATATACACACGCACACGGTAATACAATGTCATACAGCATATTTGCAGATTCTTTATATCTTACATATTATTTTCGTAGGCCACATATGTGTATATATACATATATATATATGTACATATATCTACATACATACGTGCATACATACATACATACATACAAGCAATTTTATATTATATTATATTATGCAGTGTTTATAAGATTATATAATATAATAATATGTCACAATATTATTATATCATGCATCATCTACCATGTAACACGTGCCATATATATATATATATATCATAATCATACGTCATATGGTTATCATGTAACATATATCATATGTCACACACATTATACCTTAAGTTTTACATGTTATATTGTATGTATTCTATATGATAAAAATATATTTCAAAGGTCATTATTTTTATTACATGTAATACATTTAAGATTATATTCAGTATGTTGCACATAGCATGTAACATCAACAAACGTCTGTATATATCTACATATGTAATCATGTGTGTGTATATATCTATATATATGTGTATATGTATATATATATATGTGTATATACATGTGTATATATATATATATGTTTATTTGCTTATTTGTTTATTTATTTAAATGTATAATAGAAAATGCGATATACAAAACGCAGTATATATCAAATAATATGCAGCATATAATATTGTATGGTACGTAATGTATAAGACATAACATCCAGTATGTACTTCGCATTACATATATATATATATAGATGTATGTACACATGTATTACCTTGCAGATTACGCAAAATAGAACTTATATCTCGCGATATACTTCAATATACAGTGTACATGGACTCAACATACGTTCTAGCACCAGTGCAATGCCCACAGAACTGCACACTTAGGAACCGTAACCGTAACAGTGTTCTGAGAATTCACCATCTGGAGCAGGTTCGAAACGGCTATCGTGCCTCGACCACAGTGGCCGCGGTCCAGGGGCCAGCGCACCCGGCCTTTGCACGTGATGCTATTTTTTCGAAGACGACGTATGACGCTGCCACTACTACCACTCCTCCTCCTCCTCCTGCTCTTGCTCCTGCTGCTGCTGCCTACCTGCTACCTGCCACCTGCTACCTGCTGCTGTTGCTACTACATACTCCTACTATTGCTACTACTACCGCTGCTGCTGCTGCTGCTGCAGCTGCAGCTATTACTACTACTACTACTACTACTACTACTCCTACTGCTACTGCTACTGCTACTGCTACTGCTACTGCTACTGCTACTGCTACTGCTACTACCACCAGCACTACTACTACTACTACTACTACGACGACGACGACGGCTACTGCTACTACTACTACTACTACTACTGCTAGTGCTACAACAACAACAACTACTACTACTACTACTACTACTACTACTACTACTATCCTCAGCAGCTCTCATTCAGCTGCAGACAACCAAGAAAGATCCATGTCTGTCTTGTGTAGTCCTGCTATCAGTGCTTTGGGCAACGGATCAGCAAATCTCATACGACCGGCCGAGCGGGGCACCTAAGAGTCTGATACTCTCAGGGTGGCTTTCATGGTTATGACATGGGTTAGTACGGCGGTCGGCAGAATTGTCACATGATCCCCTTATAGTCCCGTGTTGTAGTTATACGATGAGGTATCCGTAAACCCTGAACCCTAAACCCTGAACCCTGAACCCTAAACACTAAACCCTAAACCCTGAACCCTGTTCCTGAACCGAACCGAAAATCCTTCAGCCCAATGCGCTTTCCTGAGGTGGATCGAGGTAGTACCGGCCTCGGCTTCCTTTCTAAAGGGGATCCGGTTTTTAAAGGGGTGCCTCGAGGGGATTTAGGGTTTAGGGTTTAGGGGGAGATTAATATGGCTTCTAGGCGGTTTTGGGTTTAGGATTTCGGGTCTAGGGTGTTAGGGTTTAGACTTTACCGAGGTATCTTATACAGATTCGCCCTGGCGACCGCCCTCGCGGCCCGGTTATAAGTGTTCCTGCAAGGATACTAGAGGGTTTTAGGGCTTTAGGATTATGAAGTTCAGGATTTTTTTGGGGGGTTCAGGCTTCAGTCTGTGTTGTGGTGTAGGGTGCTATGGTTTAGGGTCGAGGGTCTTCGTGCGCAAGGCTGGGCGGAGGGTTTGTTTGACAGGATTGTATAGATCCGGGTTATAGGTTCTATGTCGTGGCCTGCACATCTAGAACCTAAACCCTAAACAGACCTGGACTAAGGTTATAGGGTATATCATGTTGCAGATGAGAGGACTGGAAAGGGATGGTACTACCATTGATGATATAAATCCAGCACTACCTTAAGGACCCTACACTATGGGAACTATGGTATATGGGTAATGCAGGATTTATACCATCAACCGTACGAGGACTAGTTCTTCAGACCCCCTGTGCTCTAGCCGTGATCCCCAGAGCCTTCTGGGGTTTCAACAGAGATGTTTAGGGTTTAGGGCTTCAAGGGTTTAGGGTTTAGGGGTTACGGTTCAGGGGTTTAGGGGTTTAGGGTTTAGGGTTTGGGATCGCTTTTGTCTCTTGCAGTCGTCATACGGACTGTAAGTGGTTTTACACGTAGTAAACTCCAATCTTCCTATGAGGTTGTGCCTGTCAGTTGTTTTAGGTGCTATCGGGTTACATACATCAAATTGATTGCGGCTGGTGGGGTTTGGGGTTCAGGATCTGAAGTTTATGCGCTTTACTGTAGACGGCTTAAAGCTCTAGGGATAAGGTTTAATGTTTAGGGATAGTTCCGTGCCCCTCGGAGCTCACCAGGCGCGGGAGCACGACCTGAAGCACGAGGAGCAAATGGGGCAGAAGCGTCCGCGGCCTAGAACACATCTGGAGTTTAGGGCTTAGGGCTTCGGATTCGGCGCCTCAAAGTTGAAGAGTGTAGAGGCTTCCGGAAAACCCTAATAAGCCCTAAAACCCCAAACCGCTAGGCCCTGAAGCCCCAGACCCCAAGACCCTAAACCCCTAGGCCCCAAACCCTCCCTAAGCCCAACCCTTTGGCGATCTGGATCCGGGGCTGTGGATCAACGAAGTTGAAACGGACTTAAGGCTTAGGGGTCAGGGTTTAGGGCCTTAGTTTAGGGTTCAGGGCCTAAGTTTAGGATTTAGGACCTTAGTTTAGAGCTGAGGGTTTAGGGCCTAAGTTTAGGGTTGTGCTATCACGGTGATGTTGGGTTTCGAGCTCGGGGCCTGGATGCATCACTAGGACAGTATTATGACTCCCCTCTCTCTGTCTCTCTTCCTCTCTCTCTCTCTCTATATATATATATATGATTATATACATATATATATATACACGTAGAGTATATCGTTTGGCAAAAGGGACCACTATGGGGACTTTCGAGGAGACCCTTGCAGACATCAGGAGGATGCACCCCCAGTCTGCTGGACTTCTCTGCTGAGTGGTTCCCCCTCCTATATACAAAGTGTACTTACTTTGAGATCCCAATTATATTACAGTGTCAGGAAAGGAAAACGAAATAGCCTCAAACCCTACATCCTTCTTTGGGCATTTGGGATGGTTGGAGTTTGGGGGTATGGTATACTAGTCTAGTATAGGAACCACATGCTGTTCGTATCTATGTCTCAGATTCTCATCATTTCAACTGTGTAGTTGGAGTAGGTGCAAGAGTCGCAAACTGCTGGAGCCATTGTGAACTTGGTGCAAAGTAAGGAAGCTGCGGTCGCTGATGTGTGCAGCCGGCAACAATGTTGCGCTCCACACCCCTCAACTGACAGACGAAGAGGAACGCCTGAAACTGCAAGCTGCGTGGAAAGATGCAAGGTCGACCATTCTCACTCAACCAATGGTCAAGGTCGCTTTTTGGGCAGTCTCTCCCGTGGCTGTGGCTGGGGCCAGCCTGTGGCCACGACGTTTCGGTACGGCAGGTGCCCAAACGGAACTTATACACTTGTCTGACGAGGGCGGGCCCGAAGCACCTCCACCCCCAGCTGGCACAGCTGCGAGCCCAAAAGGCTCCTGATTTGGGTTTCGGGTTTGGAGTTTAGGTTGGTTGATTTCAAGTTTCAAGACACCGGTGTGTCATCTCTGGGCACGGTAGAGTTTAGGGCTTAGGGTTTGGAGTCGAGAGGTTAGTATTTCGGGGCCCATCGAAACTTCACAGAATCCCATGAAACTCTGTAAAGAGGCCCCTAATATAGCCCTTATATACCCCTTATATAGTCTCATAAAGCCCCTATACACCCCAAGGGTCCCTTTAAGGGTCTCTCCTTTAGCCGTAAAAGTGAAGCTCTGTACAAACGATGAATCCCCGAGCCGCGGACCTGCGGCTGCATGACGACTGAGGTTTGCAGCAGCTGGAGGCTGGGTGCCAACTTGTCCTAAGACCTAAACCCCCCAAACCCCTAAGCCCTAAACTAAACCCTACCAAGGCCGGCAAAAAAAAAAACTAAACCCTACCACTCAGGGTCTGAGTTAGCGTTTGGTTTTTTCTTTGGGCTTTGGGGGCGGCTTCTGGGTCGTGGGGTTTCGTGTTGGAGGCTTTAGGGCTTTCAGGTGCAGGGATCTAGGCTGCGGGGCATAGTTCAAGAACCTGAAATTAGGGGCTTGTGCTTGGATCCTTGTGTATATACTATGAATACTACTATTAATACTCGTGCGAAGACTCATGTGAATAAGAATACAGGACCACTTGTAATTCCACTAAAGCCTCAAGTTTTGTTCCCTTGAGTCCCAATCCCCGAAGCCCCTCCACTAGACCTCAGTCGCTCTACGCAGGGTAAAAAGCCTTCTTCTGAAGGCGGCTTTGTCACTGGGCTGTTCAAGGTTTCGGGAGGATGGTGGCAGTCTCTTGGTCTTGTATTATAGGGTTTTAGGGATTAGGGTTTAGGTTTAGGGGTTTAGAGGTTTAGGGGTTTAGGGGTTTAGGGTTTGGGGTTTCGGGGTTTAGGGTTCTTAGGCTTTTGTGTGCGCAAGTAGACTCGGGTGATTTAGTTTTCAGAAATGCTACACGGACCGAGGGGCGAGCTATGGAGACTCCATACTCTTGATGATATAAATCCTGCATGAGGTTGAGGATACTAAAGTATGGGAATTTATGGTATCTTCCTTATCATGGGTAATGCAGGGTTTACATCATCAACCATATGATCAGGAGTGCAGTTTTTTCGAACTGCTGTTGTGTTTCGACATCTCCGCCTTTGCGATTCGTGAGCCTGAACAGCTGGTACTTGCTCCTCCTTTCCCTGAGGCTCCATGTATGTACATATGTGTATATGTATATATATATATAGTAGATACATAGTCTGTAGCACTCCCTTTAATAAGTTAAGGCTCCAGTACACACTAAATAAGTACATGGAGCCTTAGGGTTTCTGATGTCTAACCACCGAGTCCATACACCGGAAGCCGTGTTCTAAATACATCTAAGTACTATGTACAGCCCTAAACTCTAAACCCTAAGCCCTAAATCCTAAACCCTAAACCCTAAGCCCTAAATCCTAAACCCTAAACCCCAAACGCAGGACGCTGCAGCGAAGAAGCGCGAAGGACTGCCGTGCTGCATGCACATCTTCGAAGCAATCAAACCCTAGGGTTCCCGTTACCGGTTTAGGGGTTTAGGGGTTTAGGGGTTTAGGATTTAGGAGTTAGGAGTTAGGAGTTTGGGGTTTAGGGTTTTAGGGTTTATAGGGTTTATACTCGGTTACTAAGACTAGCCATCTTACATGAAGCCCATTACATGGTTTAGGGTCTATAGGGTTTATAGTAGGTTACTAGCCATCTCATATGAAGCCCATTACCCCATGATTTAGATAACTGGAGCCCTCGGGAAAGACACATTCTGAGCGCTGGACCCCCAACTGTACCCTAGCCCTAGAATCCCTTCGTCCTCGACTCCCGCAACCCGCCTTAGGAAAAAAGTGTCAAGCAAAAAAGAAGCAACCCTAAACCCTAAACCCTAACAAGCCCGCACGTGTGGAGTCCGGAAGCATGGCAGAGAACCCTAGATCGTCCGCTTCCGCTCTCTGTTCCTTAGGACTCATGTTTCTGTTGTATCATGGTACCTTTTTCGCAGGTTTTCTTCAGCATGATTCATTATGTTGGGCCTGCATACCTACTATAATATACCACATGAAAGGGCTTTTGTTTGAAATTAGGGGTTTAGGGTTTAGGGTTTAGGGGTATTCCCACAATAGTTTCGGGTTGCAGTGCTTCTCATGGGTAAGCGACAATTTAAGCGTCACCCTATCCCTAATCTCCAGAGAGGAACCGGCTCTTCCTACCAGTGACCGGCCGCGAAAAAGCCAGAAAGTGACAACTTGGGATAGGTGTGACTCTCCCTTGTTGCATTTGCAGTGTACATAGAGCACCTACCCAGAGAGCCCAATACCCCTTAATCAAGGAATATACCTTAAAATATAGGGGCCTTAATATTATGATTTAAGGTAAATTCCTTAATTAAGGGGTATTGGGCTCTCTGGGTACCTTGTGTGCAGTGGAGGCAGCATAGCGAGGGCCCGCATGGCCAGGAGATGGCCCATTGTAGAGGGCAGCTGCAGCGCTACCGTGCCTACTACATATACCGTGCGCAGCGGTTTCACTCATGTGAGGCTCTTGTCCTAAATCAACCCCACAGCCGAAACCTGAGCCGGCTTCCTTTAGCTGACACCTTTGGGGTGGATGAGCATCAAGATTCACATTCCTGCTCAGGCTTCAACTTAATTTCTTCCTTGAGAACAGAGCTTCCCTGGCGCACCAGTGCCAATGATCCACTCCAGCATGGCACTCGAGCTTAAGTGCCCACCGTGAACGAGCGGCAGGTTGCTCTGAGGTCCGGCTGGCTTGTTCGAAATGAGGTCCGGCCCTAAACCTAAAGTCTCAGCTACCCAAACTCCAAACTTACTCCAGCAGCACCGAGCAGTTAGCTTGTCACACAAGTAACTCAGCTGTAGACCCCCAACAGCAAACACAAACTGAGTTCTATTGCATCGAGTGTGGTGATAAAAGCACAGAAGCTGCACTGTCTTTGACAGGGACGGGCCAGGGACAGTTATAAGGACACGGCTTGGGACATTGACATTGGCTGGGACACCGAACTGCACGGGGCACCACACCGCCGCGATACCGACCATGACACGACCGGAGCACCGAGCGGGACACCCCTAAGACTTGCCAGAAGGCCAGGACACCGACCGCCCAGAAATCTGCGCTATTTCTTGATGGACCCCTATAACTAGTCGCTCTGAACAGTGTTATACCCTTCACAGTGTAGCAGTCATAAGACCAACAATAGTTCAGAGCTGTCTTGGAGCGGACCCTCATTTCGAACCGCCGCCATGCGCCTTGCTGGTAGGACTCGTGGACTTGGCCCAGAGCAGCGCGCAGTCGCGGACAGCAAAACATCTGTGTGTGTGTGTGCGTGCGTAGATGATGGTAGCAAATGGAGTTGCTCTGTGGACATCTTCGTTCGGCCTCTCACTAGGGAGGTCCGATCAGACGGTTCCTACACTTTCGGCCCCTCATGAATCTGAAACCACCCTGCTACGTCGAATATAGAGCAAGCCTGAATCGTATTTCCGGTTACATATTTTGCCCTGACCTTGATGCACAACACCAGTAAGTAAGTAGGAGGAGCAATTTGGAGGATGCCCACAAAACCCTATATCGAATGGCAGGCAATCGTTGAGGGGCCTGCTTTCTGTCCTGTTAAAAGTGCCGTCACTCTATATCTCCCTGCATAGGTTTAGGGTTTAGGAGATGAAGCAAGGACAATGACCAATGGCTATGGTCATCACGTTGCAGTTATCACACTGGTTTCCATCACCAAGATCTGAATGCATGCTTACCACTGATGCACTATCTGGCCTACGCAGCTTGCGTGCCCACATGCGTTTCGGACGCTAGTGGTATGATCAGACTAGGGGTCTCCAAAACCCTGAACCCAGCGTTAGTTTGACACACCCGTATCATCATTCTGGGTAGTTCTCTAAATCAGGGTCCCCTTTTGGGTCCCAAAAGTAGTGCGGCATTTTGACAAACTGGACCCCCAAAAGGACCCCAATTTAGAGAACTACACATCAAACGGCTATCGATGAAAGGGGACTGGTGGGAGGAATCACCGTGGGGGCAGTGGGGCTTCGGGCTCTTGTGCTTGCAGTACCATCATGGGAGTAGGGTTCGGGGGATACGACACTGTTAATTATCATAGGGAACCAGAAGGAATAGAATTTGGCAGCTATTCTGGCTTCTAAATTGCTTGCCGTGGTTGTACCCAATCTGGAAGGGATGGGGCATTTCTACCGGCCGTTTACAAACCCGAAACCCGACTCAAACCCCATACCCCATGTTAAACCCGTCAGCCCTGAATGCCAAGCTGTCGTGACCCACTTGATTGACGCCGTGAAGCTTTCAAATTCGGCAGTTGAGGGAAATCCCACGCCGAACTGCGACCGCTTGAGACTCAGACTCCTCTTGGAGAAAGCTGCATTGGACTTTGTACGTTTCTGGGTTTTCTTCAATGGCTTGGGCCTAGGTCTCTGTCTATCAGGAGCGACAGCAACAGTAGTACTCGTGGTAGCAGTAGCTGGAGTAACAATAGTGGTAGCTAACAGTACCACCAGTAGTCGTAGTCGTCGCCGTCGTCGTCGTCGTCGTAGTAGAAGTAGTAGTAGTAGTAGTAGTAGCAGTAGTAGCAGTAGTAGCAGTAGTAGCAGTAGTAGCAGTAGCAGCAGCGGTGTTTGTAGAAGAAGAAGAAGAATAAACAGCAGTAGTAGTAGTAGTAGTAGTCGTCGGCGTCGTGGTTGTGGTTGTTGTTGTTGTTGTTGTTGTCGTTGTGGTTGTTGTTGTTGTTGTTGTTGTTGTCGTTGTCGTCGTCGTCGTCGTCGTCGTCGTCGTCTTCGTCGTCGTCGTGGTTGTGGTTGTTGCTGATAGGTACCAAGTATGATCATATCAGCATACTATCTATCTGTCGCTTTCATGGTTAGCATGAAGGCATCGGCGCGCCAGAATTACGAGCCTGCACCATTGTGACCGTCAGAGCAGGGTCTCTTCATTATTTAGGCCGGGCTTCTACACCCAGCGCACCCCGGATGGAAAACAGGAGACCCTATCCCCACACAGCTAAGCTGGGCACCTTTGCATCCTGAAGCTCGAGCGGTGCCCCCAACCTATGGGGTTCAGGATTATAATAGTATCTATAGGCTTATTTAGGGTGATAGCGGCTATAACCTTCAATCTACGACAGAAAATGCCATAATTCTAAACCTATCTGTAAGTACCATCATCCTAAGCCTATAAGTACCATCATCCTAAGACTATACTCGCTAAAGCCTTTAACCTATGATTGACCATCGGCTTAGGATTATAGTGACAGTACCTTGTATTTCAAAGATAGGCTGTTATTGTACGCCCTAACATGGAATCTATAGGGACCCTACAAAGAACTAAGTAGGTTTTGGTAGGTTATGCTGGAGATTTAGCCGAGAACTGGCCATGAAGAGCTTCAGGTCCTCAGCTCGCGCACCAAGTCGTTGAGGTCGCACGGCACAGAGGGAAATTCGAGGTTTTGCTTGGAGTTCAAGCTGTAGGGCCGTATAGGGTTTAGGGTTTAGGGTCTTGTGTTTTTTGTCTGTTTTCCTGCGTAGTTACTTTTGCAGTGAGCCTTGCACCCGATTCCGGGTGCCCACTGTCAATACGAGTAGTTACTCTTCGCGAGCTGTTTGCAAGGTTTGAAGCCACGGCCGGAACATGAGCTGTAGGAGCAGGAATTGCTGCTACTGCATGAGGATCATGAAGGTGAACAGTTAGCGCAAATGAGGATAACACGCGAGTAGAACATTGACTAGGTTTCTCTGGGAGTCTAGGATACCGTGTAACTGGCATGGCGATGAATGTCGAAGTTGGACTACTGAGCGGCAAGACAGCTACAGTGACACTAGGCGTGGGAGAAGATGTGGAAACTTTGACACGCCGGGCACAGACCGCGCTTGGAGTCGGAAGAGGGCGATTGCTGGACTCGGCCGGGAACATCCTGGATGTATCTGCACGGATCAACAAAACCAAGCTGCAGAATGGTGATACACTGACCCTGCATATATCGACGTGCAAGCATGTGCTTCTGGTGGAGCTTTTGCTGTCATTCTTGGTGATGGATCGATCTGGGGTCATGCTGATTGTGGCGGTGATAGTAGCGCTGTGCAGGATCAGCTGAAGAATGTGCGGCAGATCCAAGCCTCTTACCACGCTTTTGCTGCCATTCTTGGTGACGGATCTATCGTGTTCTGGGGTCATGCGGAGTTTGGTGGTGACAGTAGTGCTGTGCAGGATCAGCTGAAGAATGTACAGCAGATCCAAGCAACTGGCCGTGCTTTTGCCGCCTTTGTTGGTGATGGATCCGTCGTGACCTGGGATTTTTCTGGCCGTGATGGTGACGGCCTGGCTGAGCAGCAGCAGCTGCGGAATGTGAGGCAGATCCAAGCGTGTAGACTGGCTTTTGCCGCCGTTCTTGAGACTGTGCAGCGGATCATTTCCTCTGTCGGCGCCTTTCACGACGGATCCGTCGCCCAGAAGGGCAGCAAAGCCTCTGCTGCCCTTTTGGGCGACGGATCCGTCATGACCTGGGGCGCTGCTGACCTGGGCGGTGACAGCAGTCTCGTGCAGGATCAGCTGAAAAATGTACAACAGATAGCAGCGTCTGGCGGCGCTTGTGCTGTCATTCTAGGGGATGGATCCGTCGTTACTTGGGGTGAAGCTTGCTCTGGCGGAGACAGTAGTGCTGTGAAAGGTCAGATTAGAAATGTGCAGCAAATCCAAGCCTGTGACAGTGCATTTGCTGCCTTGCTTGATGATGGATCCATCGTGACCTGGGGACGCGGGCTTGGGGGTGGTGACAGTCGCGCTGTGTAGGAGCAGCTGACAAATGTGCAGCAGATCGAAGCCACGGAAAGAGCCTTCGCCGCCATTCTTTGCGACGGATGTGTCGTAACCTGGGGCAATGCTGACCATGGCGGTGACAGCAGTGCCGTGCAGCATCAGCTGAAGGATGTGCTGCAGATCCGAGCCTCACATGCCGCCTTTGCTGCCTTTATTGGCAATGGATCTGTTGTGACCTGGGCTTATGCTGAGTATGGCGGAGACAGCAGTGCTGTCCTGGATCAGCTGGAGCAGCAGCACTAGTGGTAGATCAGCTTCTTCGGCTCAAAGTGTGTTTGTCCTTGTTGCGTTGCAAGCCCGTAGATGCAACATCGGCAGAATTGGCAGAATTGGCCATGATTGTTGCTGCTGCGCTGTGAAATGAGGGTTGTCCCTGATTCGTGGTACCTCGCAAGATCCGGGTGTAGACCTCATACCTGGCGGCACGGGTTGGCTGCGTAGGCGAGGGCATAAAGTCCGGTTTAGGCCAAGTACGTGTCGTGGCCTGTAGAGGTTCGGTGATTATGTCCAGAGGTTATAAGGTTATGGTTCGGCCGGGCGTTAAGGAGTTGAAGCCACCACACTGACACAAGCTACCCCCACACTTCCAGGCAGCAACTTCAACAGATGCCACTAGTAGTATAATCTTGCTGACAGTCTGCAGGCGCATAAGAGTTCAACTGGACACTCTTCCCCAAAGCCTTCATCCCGAAAACCCTGAGCTTCCTGAACAATGAGGTCTTAAACCCAATACAAGGAGTCTCTTCTCGATGTTTTAGAGTTGTCTCTGGCTTTGATCATGCCTTGACGCTGTTCAAAAGGTTTTTTGTGAGACTCGATGAACTCCATAACTCCAAGAACCTTTCACAAACCAAGCCTATGTCCACCTAACCCATTTGATTAAAGCGTAAAGTACAAGGGAAGCAAGAGAAAGCAACACGGCAATCACCAAACAAAAGCACCCTAAACCCTGAACTCTAAACCCCAAAACCATTCTAATCTCTAGACTCTAGACGCTAAACCCTAAACCCAAACCATCCTAAACCCCAAGCCCTGAAAAGCCTCTTTCAGGCACCGGCGTGTTGACCACTACTCCGGCCATGGCCGAAGAAGAGGCTCCATTGGGGTAACGAGTATGTAGGTATTCCGAGGGTGTGAGAAGTTGCCGTTTAGGGGTCTTTAGGGTGTTTAGGGTTTAGGAAGATGTCCATCGGGTCTCACAAGGGGCCTCTATGGCTCAAGCAATGCGTTAAGATTATTTATGAAATTTCAGAGGTTTGGTGTTCAAGGATTTTGGGGGGGTTGGGGTTGGGGTTCAGAGTTTAGGGTGTGGGTTCTAGGCGATTGCAGGGATGTGTGTCGGCATGTCAAGGGTATTTATAGGGTTTAGAGTTTAGGGGTTTAGGGTTAAGGGCTTGTCTTTTTTGGTAGGTCGAACAAGAGCAAATACGTGGGCCAACCGTGATTTGCAGCCGACAACCCCTGAACCAGCACTGAGCTTCGTATTGATTTCTTCATACCTCGGTCGTTGGTTTTCACTTCTGCTTTTGTTTGGCCCTAAACCCTAAGCCCTAAACCCTAAACCCTAAACGGTTTAGGGTTTAGGGTTTTAGGGTTATTTGGGGTTTACTGCTGTATCCCATGCTTCCTGGAACCTCTAACCCGCTGGTTCGACTCTGCAAGATTGGCCCAATGCCTTTCAGCCCAAGGCCTCTGATTCCCACTTCGACCACATCTCGATTGCAAAGCCCACAACGTATATGTAAATAAATAAATATATATATATATATTTATTTATTTATTTATACACATACATACATACATACATACATACATACATACATACATACATAACACAGACTGTGAATATACACCCTACCCCGCAAACGCAAGTCATACGCATCTGCAGGATGGCTTTGTGAAAGTGAAGGTGGAGGACTGCAGTTGCTGAGATGGCTGTTTCGGAAGTGCTGCAGGTCACACATGATAGGCTGAGGGGCTGAGTGGGTAACCTTCAACTTTTTGGGGCCTATGTATGTATATATATATAATCCTACTATAATTGAAGAGGTTAGCTTTTTTTTGGGCCAGCGTAATCAAGTAGAAGGCGAAGGATTTACTGTAACCCTAAACCCTAAATCCTTAACCTTCAATTCAAACGGATCCTGTCTGGGGTAAAAGGTGCGGTTTGAGAATCTTCATATGGGGCTTCAACATGCCTAGTCCGTATCCGAATCAATCATCATAACAGGCATTTTCTACTACCGTGACTACCGTGATCTAGTGTGTGTAACGGAAGATACGTGCTAGAATTTCTGAGGCTCCTATAGTACTGTATCAGTCTGACGCGGTATGTCTTTGTCCCTGATGCTTTTTCGAACTGCTACATGGACCCTTTTGGAACTCTACAGTACTTTGATAGGGCCCTTAAAGAAGCGCCTTCTGCATGGGTACATGGACCCCTCAAGGGTAGCATCTTGCTTGAAGTGCTCAGTTCAGTCCCAGGACAACCCGGCGGCTCCAGAGAAGCCAAAGAAGGTGCGGACGGTTTAGTGTTTCAGGGATATAATATAATATAGTATAATATA
>CAJNJA010085574.1:0-20413 GCA_905231915.1 Symbiodinium necroappetens
CGGCCCTGCTCTCCTTTGCGGCTGCCTGTGCCTTTGCAGCAAGCCTCCTCTCCCTGTCCCTTGGCGGTGCAGCCAATGTCGATGGAGAACCCCCGCTGCTGAGCGACATCCTCGCAGAGTCGTCCGTCGAACCGCCCCTTGCAAGCCGCATGCCTTAGACACTGTAGCGCGCAATCGGCCTGGACTTGGGTCTGCACTGGGACCGCCTAGCTCGGATGCGAGTAACAAGGTGCGTGAAAAAAACTAGATTGACCTAACGTCTCGGGCGCTGCTACTGTCACAGGCTGGTGATGAGGCAGGCTGCGCCTTCACTGCCTTCCCACCGAGCGCCGACATCCGGGTGCCGGGCGGGGACGATCGAATCATTATGCAACTCCAGACTCCGTTTGCTTGTCCCGCTAGCCTCGAAGCACGGCCCCTGCAGAGTACGCTTGGAAGTGTACAGCGACATCACGCGGCCTGCCTGCAAGTGGGCGTGCTGGCCCAGCAGGAGGGAGCCCGGGTCGCATCGCATGTCACCCTCCACACCTCAACTACGGCCTCCCCAGCTGGCTTCCGGGAGAAAAAGTGCGAGAAAAAAGGAAGTCGCACGCCGCCGCGCCACAACGGGATCCTTACAGGCAAGCACGCAGCAGTGTGTCCGGCAGAGGCAGGCCTCAGCTTGGGCATGCTCCAGCTGTTCCGGGCTGACGCTATTTGCTAAAAAAAATTTTACGTGAATGCGTCATTCTGCCTACCGCACGTGACATGGCATGCGCAAAATCTTTGCTTCACCGCCCAACGTTTCAATTAATGCGACGCTTCTTTTCTCCTAAACAGTTTGTCATGTCGGAGTTTGTTACTTCATGTAATGCATTCCCAAAAATGTCATCATCCGCATGAGGTCTGGTTGTATGTGGATCCATGCGTCTAAACTGCGTCAGCAAGTTGGGCTCGTAGTTGCACTGCTGAAAGCTTTGCATGCGCTCTTCAGATGTAAACCTGCCCGCAGCAGCGCAATGGGACGGCCACCAGGCAAGCGGAAAAGAGGCGTGTCCAAAACAAAGAACAAAAACACAATCAAAATGACCATCACTTGTTGCGGCTGGACTTTTTGCATGCATTCGGGATCGGTACAGATGATGCAAAAATAGGTAGCCAAGCCGTGTGACCAGCAGATGCAACTCAAAGATCTGGGGGCATGACTCGGCCTCCTGAACTGGGCCATGACTTTCGGTCCTCGCCTTATCTCCCCTTAGCTTCTTCATGGCATGCCTTTACACGGACTTGCTCAGCCGGCACCCTATGCATTGAACGGCATGGTGGTGCGAGACTTTCCCATGTGTTACTTGCACACGTGCCAACCTGCGAGCATGTCTGAGCAGCAGGCAGGCGCCCATGCGGAAAGAGACGTGCAGGACGGACTGTGCGACAAAAGCATGTTTTGAGTGGCCACAATGACAAATCAGGGAAAAAAAAATCAGGGAGCCGCTGCGATCCAGTTTGTGCAAAACTCGGCCTTTCACCAAGCATGTCGCACAACGGACCATTTTTTGCCCAGCCGTGGCCGTGGCCTTGCTTCATCAATACTTCGAGAACAACAGCCACACCACACCTCTCGTCGAAAACCTCCGCCCACCCCACGCCCTGCGTCCCCTACTCCAGTGATTCCAGACAGCCCCATGTTCATGGTTGGTGCGCTTGCGAGGCAACTGGAGAACGAGCAGTTGTGCTGTCGCATTCGTTAGGACGGTCTTCAGACTGGATCGGTGCATGCACCGTGGAGTCGGAAGTTTGCACTTTGTTTCTATTTGCAGGATGTCCCACCATGCTCGCCTTTTTCAACAGCTATGTGAGTGAAGATTGGCGAGCCCAGCACATTCATGGCTGGGTTGCCTTGTCTGGCCCATGGATGGGCGGAGCAACCCAAATAGCTGCTTACTTGGGTGGCTGGACCTTGGGCTTGCCTAGCTGGTTGTTACCGCATGATTACGTGCAGCGTGTTCAAGTCAACGCGAGTAGCACCTATCCCATGAATTTCATTGTAATTTCATTTGTGAGTTTTCGTTTCGTCCCTGATGACAATATTGCAGGGGGGCATGCAAGAGGTTTTCTGACTCGATAGGCTCTGTTGCTTGTGTCCCAGGCGGCGTGTGGATGAGCCCACATCCGGATGCTTTCGGCGCAGCTGTTCTGGTGGAGACACCATCCCGCAATTACACAGCCGCAGATGTTCCCGACATGTTGCGTAAAATCGGTGTCAAGGCTGGGGGAAACCAGACGGCATTGCTGTTTGCCAAATTGCAGAAACCATTGGCAAAGCTCCAGCATGCTCCCAAGAATGTAGCACTGCAGAATTGGTATTCTACAGGCATTCGAACGGCAGAGTCCTTGGTGTTTGACAGCGACATCGTCGAAGGCTTCGACAAGGTTGCGACAAAGACCAGGTATGGCGACGGCGATGGCTTGGTCAATTTGTTGTCTCTGGTTCAAGTTGAGAAGGTATGGCCGCAGTCGCCGTTGGTGTCAACACGTAGGTTTCCCAATTGTTCACATTTTGGAATTTTGTCAGATGCGCGTGTGCTCAAAGACTTGGTGGGCTATTTGGCCCGCAACACAAGCGCGGAGATATTCGTTTGACATGTTTCACTACGTTTCACCACTTCATGCAATTTTCGTGTTGGCAGTTCGTGCCCTCCATACAGAACACAGAGCTCATTTGGCCTTAGCTTGTGGCAAACATGCGAGAGTTATGCTGGTTCGTGGCGTTGATATGCTCATGGCGTTAAATGACCGGGCTGATGCAAACGGTAGTCGGCCGACCGTTGCTGCACCGCTGGATTCTGGCTACATGTATCACTTCGTACAACAGAAACCGCACAAAGCCAGTGTAGGTACGACCCCTTTATAGATTCCAAATTCGACTGTAAACATAGCTGCGTAGCTGCGATGATACATCTGAGCATCTCAACCCCTGACAAGAGAAAGGCGTTGGACTTGTAATTTTGGGGCCCGCAGTTTTAAGAACGGGCTGTGCCGTGCAGGTACTATTAGAATGCCCAGCGACGATGACATTTGCAGAGGCTCAGCTTGCGACGACGGGATACAGTTGTGTTTGTTTGTGAACCGCCCAGCTCCGAGGTGAAGCAACAAATCGAGGCTGTTCACGGCTTTGTTATTTGTTACAATGTTGCCATACTCTACAGCGCGAAACACAGGCAGAGACATCCGTGCCGCCTGACAAGCCGAAGCCCCGGCGAGACCGGTTTTTCTTCGTACAATGTAAGACTTGGCAGCGTGTGTCACGGCATGCGTTTGTGAGTGCAGAGCCATGGTGAAGCCATTGTCCGAGCAATGCCTTGGTGCACACAGCTGTCGATAGAAGAGAAGCTCGATGTGCAATGACAAATTTTCAGACTCGCGTTCTGTACTGTAGGCTAGCTGTAGGCTTACCCCGTCTTACCGTTGAAGTAGGGAAATGGGGTGACGGCTGGGTCTCCAAGCTGTGTTTTTCGTATTCGCATAAGCAACGATAGCTCTTCTGTTCATTTCCGCTTTGTCGCACATGTTCCACTGCCATGGGCTCCGTGTGCGGGCGCAGGTGCGCCGCTGACTTGGAAACCCGTTCATCGTGCAGACTTGTATAACCATCAAGCGCCACAGTTCTCGCGAACAGAATATAGCAGAACGATGAAATCGAACTCAGCTCTTAATGATTGACGACAGAGTTAATTCAAGTGAACTTTTTGCTTGGTTCTTCTCGTGTTAAAGGCAAAGACTGTCTGGGGAGGGTAGGTGCTCTGCAATGTCCGATGTACGAAATCGTATTCCTACATGCTACTAGTATGTTTGCTTCTACCAGCATGGTTGTGCGGTTGGTTGGCATGAAGGTGGGGGGATGATTGTTGCTTCTGCTGGTGCTTGTATGTACCGTTGCTGTCGATCATTGGTGGTCTAGGGTGGTCTGGTAATTTGTGTTGGAGGGCATCGAATGGTTTTTCAATTTAACACATTTTTCATTTGTACTAGAGCTTCGTTGCCATCTATGTGTTTGAAGTTTTTTGGTACAGCTGATGTGATGGCGTTAACATAGTATGTTGCAGTTTACGGGCTTCAGGTGTGCATGTTGGCGCCGGTTACATGCACGGCACCAGGTGCAGACGACATGTGCTGATGGAAGAAATCTTGCAAAGTGGGAGCATGGGCAGCAATACACATAAGAGGTGGCTGCAGGCAAACCAGGGGCGCAGGGACTGGCAGCTCAAGTGCTATCCTGACAGCCAGCTCTCTGCCACATTCCCGTCAGCACCAGAAGATTTTGGCAGTAAAGTTGGCAGCTTGGAGAAAACCGTTAAACTAGCAAAACATCCTGTCGAACCTCGATGCAGAAAGGCGCAGAGACGACGAAGCTCCGCTAGCGCGCTCGCCAGAGGCCTGCCATGTTTCTTGCTCACAGTCACTGAGTGCCGATGCGACGAAAGAGCTACGATGCACTTGTATCTCAGCAAGGTGTTTTTGGCATGCCGCAGCTGTAGCATGTCCGTTGCCCCGCAAGATCTCGCCAACAAGGAAATCCTGCCGTCGGTCAGGTTCAAGCTCAAGAGCGAGTGAAGAGCGTGGTCCTTCCTTGCTTGAGAGAAACGTTTTGATGTCGATCAAACCTGATGCCATGCGCAGCCCTTCGGCGAGCCTATATTTGGTCTACGGCCTGGTGGTTTTCTATGCCTTGTGTTACCAGCTGCAGGCTCCACTGGAACCCTTCTTAGTGGAACGGCTTGTTGGCAAGGATAATGCATTAGAGGCCAGCGTGTCATACGGACGCTTGCAATCTCTTTTCTCAGGCATTCAGATGTTTGCCTCCCTTATGTTTGGTCACATACTCGACAAGGCAGGTGTTCGTGTTGGTTTCATTCTCAATTTCATGGCGTGCGCTGCCACTTATTTCTTACTCTCTATCACTGACTCCATGGCCATGCTGTATGCCTCCAAAATTCCTGGGATCGGAATGGCTGGCTTCCTGTGTGCACAGACCGCGGTCAGTGAGTTAACCGCAGCCGGTCCGGAGCGCATCCAGGCCCTCGGGCGCCTGACAACGGCTTACACACTTGGTGGCATCGTCGGGCCATACTGTGGAGGACTTCTGGGTGCAAAGGGCGATTACTTCCTGAGTGCGAAACTTGCCACGCTCGGCTGCATCCTTGCAGCAGCAGGGAGCGTTTTGCTACCCAGCAGTGCCAAAAGGACAGCAGACAAGAGCGAAGAAGATGGGGATGCGAAAAAAAAGGAGTCCGAGCAGCTACCCTGGGTCGCACGGATCTGCATTGTTCTCAAGGCAGCTGGCTTCTTGAGCATGGTGAAGCTCATCACTTCAACCTCAAACTCCATGGCTTCTGCCACTCAAAGCTTGGTGTTGAAGAACGAACTGAAGTTTGCTGAGGCTGATTTGGGCTTCTTTATGTCGGCGCAGTTTGCTTTCGGTGCCTTTTCAAATGCAGTGCTGCTTGGTCCGGTCACTAAGCTGCTCGGGGGTGCGCCACGCTTCGTGGTGCGAAACTGCATCGTGGGCATGGCGATCGCTTATTGCTTCCAAGCTTTTTTGAATTCTGATGTGGCAGGGATCTCGTATCTCATGCAACCAGTCGTTCGCCAATGCAGTTTCGTTGCCATTGCTTTGATTCTGTCGATATTTCAGTACAGCTTGGCAACCAGCATCACAGCCGAGAACACGCAGCTGGTGCCGGAGGACATGAAGGGTACTTTGATAGGCATGGAACACTGCATCTTTTCAGCGGCTCGGGTTGTGACCCCAGCCATGGGCATCAACATCTTGAACGAATACGGCATGGGAGGACTGTATGCTTCATGTGCGTCGATTTTCATCGCAACCTACATTCTTTGGGTTGTGGCTTGTGATCGTTTTCTCTCCCACACCGACAAGAAAAGCAGCTGAACGACACAAAGCTACGGATATGACGAAGGCATCGGAAGCCGGCAAAGTCGGCCGCCTGCTCTGAAAAGCTCTCTTGCCCAGACAATCGTGTTCTGTGTACCTTGGCGTTTGATCCACGTGCGACTGTCACCAACTGCACCTTCTTCGCACAGGTACCGCAGGAAACGCAGGAGCCGCAGATGGCCGACGAGGCTTGGAATGTTGGATATTCAGCTTGGGGTCTGCCTTTGCTGCCGCCCGGTGCCTGACCAGGCAGCTTTCGAAGGGGAAGATAACAAGTCGCTTGTCTGCCGGCACTCTTGCAATCCAGGATTTTGCGAGTTGGTCAGATCAGGCCTTACTGGGATGCGCCATCTAGATGTGGTGGATGTGCTGGTGATCTCCAGGCCACTCCGGTTGTTGAGCTACGTCGGCATGGTAGTAGTTGTTTCGATGTCCACCTTGTGCTGTCGAAGCCAAGCGCAGGTCCCGCTTCGTCTACTCTCGCGCGCATATGCTGGAACTGGATTCGGCGACGACGCAGCAGACTGGGAGGGTGGGGGCCTCAAGCAACGAACTTTTTTTGGAGTGTGAGTGGTTGGGCATGCCCGTGGCCCGGACGCTGGACGGTCCCCCCTAAGCCCAACAGAAAGAAAGACAAGGGAGGAGGGGAGGTGCCTCGGACTGTTGGCTGTTTTGGAGAACGTGGAGCCGGCATTTGCAAGACAGGGACAGCGTGGGTCGTGGTGGGAAAAAGAAGCAAGCAAGGAAGGCAACAGATTCAACATGGTTCAGCCATTCGTGTCCCTTGCGTGGTCGCCCGAGGGGCGATAAGCAAATTGCACGAGGCCACGAATTACGCTCCGATACGCTTCGGGAAAGAAAGACTCAAGTGTGTAGACAGCAAAGCCAATCACATCAAGGCAGAGAGTGCAAGGTCGTTGTCGGGACTGAACTAGTGAGGGTGTGAGAAATCGAGAGACAGCAGGATGGTGTGAGAGATTAAGAGAAGATGATGCAATGCATGTGGCATGGTCTGAGGATATTTAGCAGTGGAGAACGCCAACGGATTTGCGAACTCCGCCCTGTACGGCGGCTCGGTTGACATCTTAGTGGTTCATGAACTAGTGGAGTCCCGAGTTGTCTGTCTGGCTGAGCGGAGTTCTAGCGCAACAAGTGGATACTTGAGCAACGGCCAGAATCGGTGCCACTTGAGTTGAGGAATTTTCGTCCTCGGAGAGGGAGGGAGCAGAAGTGCACATGTCTGTGAAACCATTTGCACTGGACGTGCACCGACTAGGTGCCCAACCAACCAGGGCACCGGCTGACCCGTGATGTTGCAACGCTTTCTTTCAATGATTGCAGGCTGCATTTGCTGGTAACTAGACTCACTAGACTCCTCGCTGCAAGCAGCATCTGGGTGACGAGCTTGTGTGGCATGGTTTGGGCTGACTCGTTTCGGCACTGCTTGTAAGTTCAGGGGGTTGATGCTGTCGGATTTTCTGAGGCGAGGTCAACGAGCAAGATTTTGCCGAGCTGCTGAAAGACCACCTGCTCCCTCCAGCACGTGTTTACGTGACTTGACAACCAAACCAAGTGTATCCCAGTGTCTACATGGCTGGATGATGTCGGGTGCAAGTCATGCAGATTCGCTGAGGACCTTGGAAGTGGTACGGGGAAGCTCGCTTGGGGCCGAGATTCGGTCACAAGCTGCGAGTGTTGTTGGCAAGTTGTTCGGGTTCAACCGGGCATGTGCTCGAAGATCAAGCTTCTGGTGCTGATGATCGCCCCTACCTCGGGCTGAGGTAAATCTGGCTGCAGTGCTGGGTTTCCAAGCAACTGGTGTTGAGCTGGAGCCTGGACGCCACCACAGAGCATGACGCTTGGCTTGGTTGAACCACAGCATTATGGCAAACTGTTGCCGCGGCTCATGGACATGGCTAGCGGCTGCCATTAAATTTTGCTTTTAAGCAGCACTTTGCACAATCGCTGCCTGGCCTTGAACTGGCCGTGTGTTGTTCAGGCAGTGCAGCGAAGGCTATGCTTCGGGTTCAGGCCAGTGGCACGTTAACAGCATAGAATTGGAGTGTGATGGTTCGGCAGACTGTAGTTTGCGCAGAAGATATAGGCGGAGGACCTAGCATCGCAAACTTCTCCACTGCAAGTGCTTCCTGCCCTGTGATTCCTTTGCAGGCAGATGCCGCATTGGAAGGCCACCATGCGCTTTTCTGAAGGTCGTGTGCCTTTGGCGTTCCTTTAGTTCTGCGAAATCTTGGGAAGGCAAAATGCCCTGAGCCTTGCACCGGTATTGAACCACTGCAGGGAACGAAACTGGGGCCAGGCTTGCAGCCACTCCAGCCTCGGTTCCTCCTCGACAGCTTTCTGAATTTCGATTTCTCAGATGCGGACCACGGGCCGACGGGGTAACGGCAGACGAATTCCTTTTCGTCTCGCATGATGGCGCAAGGTAAGTAAGTATGCCTCTGCAGGACCTGGTCTGGGCCAATTCCGTGGTCTTTAGCCCCGCGATGATGGAGGCATTCCTCGCAGAGAGTTAGGAGTGCAGGTTGCGTCATGTCCCACTCTGACCTCTTCCTAGGCTGTGGCGGCACAGGCGCGGAAGATGCGCCCGGGAGCATACATTGTCAGCCACAAGCCTCCTGCAGGCATCGGAGGCGAATGCAAAGCTTTGCTAGATAAGCACCTTGCTTCCTCTTGAATTTCTGCGGGGCTGTGTTCACTGGATGCTATGCTGCAATGTAGTGGACCTAGCAGGACCTACCAACCTGACTAAGGCTGTTGCCTGGACCAGGCTTTGAGGAATGCGGTGCCGTGGTCAGGGGTGATGAGCTGTTTCTACTTGGACTTACTTGGAGGCTTGAAATGAGGGCTCTGGAAAGCTCGGGGGTCGTTTCCTGAAAGGGCACCTTTGTGGCGAGTAAATGCCAATGTGAACTCCTGCAGCTGAAGCATCCAACCAAGGCGATGCATTCCTGCGGGTTTCCTGGCGGCCTGAGGGCAGAGTTTGCTTCAAAGTGCAGAAAGTGCTCGGCGAATCGAGCTAGACGACAAGAAATGCACTGTTTCTTTCTTTCTGATTGGGGTCTGCGCACGTCAGCCAGGACAACCGGCTAATACAACTGCACGAAAGCTCAGACTTTCCTTTCTCTGCCGTGGCCTGCTGTCCGAAACTGGCAATCACCAGGTCTGCAGCATCACCTGGGCCTCAGCAATGCGTGTTGATGCCTCCCCCACGATACGCAGCTAGAGAGGAAGAGGGCTGGGTGTAGGTGGTTTGCAGTGGTTTGAGCACCCAGCAGCATCCTGAAACAGGACGCGGCTTAGGGTGCCAAGAGAATGTGGTCGTGTTTGTACCAAAAGTGCTCCATAGCGCATTGTGTACTTCTGGCGCTTCTGCAAGAATAAAAAACAGACTGTAACATACTAGAACTTAACGTCGAGCCGATTCACGTGGAGGATGTGACTGTTACGGAGCAGATGCTGTCCTGACAACGTGCGACTGTACATCTGCGGAGCGCTATATATGTATACTGTGTACCCTTCTATTGGGGACCAGCATGCATGAACACATAAACCGGTGGCATGCTCCTTCTGGCCCTTCGTCTGCCTTTGTCCCGAAACCGAAATCTTGGATTCGGCGGCAAAAGAGTCCTCTCTTGCTTCTGTGCGTCCGCCAGGGCTACTCTCTTCAGCACAGTACTCTTGCCGTATGATGCTCTATGTATGTAAAGAAAACGAGACACTCGCCGGGCATGCATTATTACGGCGGTTTGGTACGTGGAAGTGAATGCATCTCCATCGTGTTAGCGAGGGTCTGCTGGAATGAGCCGGAAGCGCAGTTTATTTTGCGCAGGGGTTTTACACATGTTGCGTGTCGTTTCGCCTTTGCAAAGTAGGAATATGGAAGACGCAGCACAATTTCGAAGGGAGGATGGCCTCCGTCCATGTGTTCATGTGTACAAAGTTAAGCCTGGACTTTTTTGGCGACGTCTGACATCCGACGAAAGGCAGTGATTGTTGTGCAACGGCAAAGAAAGAAAGGATGACAAAGAGACGCCGGACTCCCAGTGCGAAGTCGAGCATCCGCCGTGAAAGCAGAACATTTTGGAAATTTCAGATTGGCTGCCGCCGGTGTTGGTGCAAAATCCAAGCTGATGCTGATGCCAGCAGCTTGGCCGCCATGTGTTGTGGAGTTGCTAAGACGCACGACCCAGGCTCGTGCCCGGTTATGCAATGCCGCCGCCTCCGGCAGCAAACTCAGCACTGTGGTGCCGCTGTTGCAAGGTGCATTTGATACGGCCTGTTCAAAAGAAAACCTGAAGCCGCGAGAAATAAGGCGCAAAGTACGCAGGGAGAAGCGCAGGCAGCAGGTGCAGCAGCAGCAGGAGCAGCAGCAGCAGCCGGTACGGAAATAGCGGATGAGGCAGGACGTATGGTCCGTACGGTCAGATTGAAGCTGTCGCCACCATGAACTCCATGGTCAGGGCTCGCAGGAGCCGGTGATTCTCGAAGGAGTTCTTGGAGGCATAATGAGGTGCTGTTCTACGAATTCAGAAATCGGACTTGCTTGCAGGCCCGCAAGATGTCGCAGACGAGGCTTCAGCATGGCAAGATTCGACAATGCATGAGCGAAGAGAAACGATGCCGTTTCGAAGCTGGGAAGTTTTTGCTTTTGACTGCCAGACCACTTTGTGTTAAGGCCATTGCGGGGTCGGTGCTGGTTCGGCAGGGGCTCATATCTCAGAGCAGCCTTTCGGCCTCCTACCCGTTGACACCTTGTTGCATGTGGATGGCTTGGAATCGGTTCTGAGGCAAAACCGTTACCGAATTCGTTTGACCAAAGGGCTGCACGAGGCAGGAGTCCTTCTCGCGAGAATTGACAATCTTTGCAACGCCTACATGGCGCACGTTCAGATTCATTTCCAGGTGACCTTTGGTGACATTGCTGATTATCTTGCCGCGCAGATGCTACCGCCAGGAATACCCCCGTCGTGTCCTCGGCTCACCTTCATTATCTTCATTCTGTCCCAAGCAGTCTAACGTCAAGTCACTTCTAGGTCTGAGCTGCGCCTCATATCCAAGGGCAAGACGGTTTGCAACCAAGAATGGTGCAGTCAGACAGTGGCAGGATCTCTCCTGCCTTTGCCAAGGCCAGTCGCGAGGATGTATTGGACAAGAGCGGCAGCAACAAAGAATTGTGGCAGCCTTGACATCTTCATGCCGAGTCGCCACGAGCGGGCAATCGTGGATGTGCCGCGACCTTCAAGTTCCATCTTGCTGCTTTTCCGAGAGGGCTTCCATCTTGCCGCTTCCCAAGTACCCGGCTTCGGAGCCGCAGATTACAGATCTCCGCACGCATAGAGCCAAGGCGGAAGAAGGCACCCGATGGATGCGGGAGCAGGCTGAAGAGCTGACCCAGGCCCTCCTCGCATCGCGTGGTCTTTGCCCCCCCTCCCTTCTTTTAGAGTGATGTCACAGGGGATTGTCAAGCAAGACCTGAAAAGGCAGAGGCCAAGATCACGTCGCTAGCCAAAAGAGCACGTGCCCCGGATCAGTACGTAGCAGCAGGGGTCCTTACAGCCGATGTGGAAGGTGGAGGCCAACTTCTGCGATGCAGAGACGTCTCTCCAGCTAGCCGAGGAATAGTGCATGGATGTAGGTGGGCCACTCCAGGGGTATCGATTACTGAGCCTTCAGGTTGCAGGACGCGTTGAGACGTTCTTGCAAAGTGTCACCAGCTCGAAGGGAGATCCGTGAGACGATAAATGGTTTTCCCTCATTCTGTCTGTTTTTGGAGAATAGAGAGCCGCACATGCCGAGGTGGAGAGCGTTCGGGTAAATGCGACGAAGCTGCCGGCAATGGAAGAGCTGGGTCCCCACTTGCCGTCCGTCTTCTGTTGCGATTCTACGTCTGATAACATTAATCCCTGCTTGATCATTCAGGCTTCGCGATCGAGCGAGGAAAGCAAATGACCGCCAGAGCTTCAGAAGCGTCTGCACCAACCTCGCTTTCTCACTATGTCTTCCTTCCTTCTCTTTTTTTCCGCTTGTCCACTCGGCCGGAAGTGCTTTGGATTGCGACACCTGCGAAGGTTTACAAGCGCTGAGAAAGGCTGTCCGGTTCTGAGGATTTCCCAAGAAGCGCGAGTCAGCCGCTCGTGCCATGCTCCCACAGAGTGGACAAAGAGCCCGGTCTTTGCCTGCAAAGTTTGGGCGGAGACCGCTGCATAGCCGTCATAACCCACTGGCACGTTTGGACCTGCCTGGTTCTGCCACCGGCGAAAATCTGCATAGGTGTCCTTCAAGAATTTCCGACTTGTCATCTGGGTAGTGGAAAGTGTTGACTTGTTGCTCTCCATGTGCTTACTTGATCTCTCACTGTACTTCAGGTTTCACACATGGCCCGACAAAGAACAATGAAGTGTTGGTGTTGCACCGGCAAGTCTACCCAACTCTAAGATCGTGTAAGTTCGTGTGTCGTGTGGCTGCATCTGGTTGGCACACCTGATGCCATGATATTTGGTGAGAAGTGTGTGAGATGAAAGGTCTTCAGAATAGCAGCCAAAGCAAGAACGGCCTCAACAAGATTTGGCTGATGGCGTTCTGCGCTCGGCATGAGCGAGCGACCGCTCAAGAGGTCTGCCGGAACACGTGGCTTGGCCTGACCATTTTGCAAGTCAGCAGGCCTGGTCAGAAAGCGGATCGACTGTTGAGGTGGCCACCGCAGTGCCCCTTTGATTCTTGCAGCGGGCGAGAGACTCCTCGATGGCGAGCACAGCGACCCCAGCGAGAGATGTCCGACATCGCCCAGGGCGCTGCCGGCTTCTGCGAGCTCGCAGCCGCAGCCGCCGTGCTTCATTGCGCGGATTTTGTTTTGAGAATTTGTGTTTGTCTCGGAAATTGCATTCGAGCCATATCAGCTGGAGAGACAAAGAGTAACAGGGACCATAGGCCACTTGGGCAGATCCATGTTCCTGTGTTTGTACTTGCGCTTGCATCCCAGGAGCTTGTCTCCCAGAGAGCAGATGTTGGTCCAAGCCATGGACGGTTTGGGGGGCGAACAGCCGAGGTTTCAGATGCAAGTGTCAGTTGGAGATGTGCCGCACATGATTAGCCGGCTTTCATAAAGCCCAGTGGGAGAGAGGCTTACTGCTTCCATGAGGCTTTCGTCAAATAAGGAACAGCACAAGACATACATTCCTCATCCACGGTGAAGGTAAGGAGCTTTTGTTGGTAGCCCGCTCGGAGCAGGACCGCCTGGCTGGCATCGATATCCGACGCACCTTTGACCTCGACGGAAGCGGCTTCGTCAGCGCCGCGGTGCTTAGGCTGGCACACTGCCGAGAGCTGCAAAGTGCAAGCATTAGCGGTTTTGATTCTGCCAGGCGCTCACTGTCCGCCTTTGACCCGCAAGTGTTCAATGCCTCCCGACGCATTAACAGGCGCATTGGTTGAGTGAAGCAAGTAGCCGAGTGGCCTGCGAAGAAGCCGAGGCGCATTGCCTCCAATTGCTGCTTGGTCCGGCGCAAGCAGATTCGGCAACATAGCTGGAGCAAGTTTGCGATAAATTCCTAAGCAAAACTTTCTCTATTGAAGTCTGTTGATGTTGCTGCCCTTGCTAGCTGTTGTAACAGCAGAAGTCGGAAGTTTCTCTCGCAATTTGGCATCGTATAGTTTCACGTAAAGTACATGTTTTTGTAAACCGGCGTCTCCATTTCTAGGGTCACTGGAGGTTGTCAACATGCACAACATATGCCAACACACGAGCATCTACGGCGCATAAAGTTTAGAAATGGCGCTTGAGCAGAAACAAAAGCCTTTGTACATGCATGGTACAATACAGACACGACGACGAGTTGAGCAACCTAGACCATATCGACAACAACCCTCACGCAATTGGGCTTCTCTTCCTAGCCACTTCCTGCCATCGCGTGACAAGTCATTCCAGACCTCGGGCCTGCAGAAGGCTTTACGGGAAGAGTCCACCTAAATAGAGATCTGGGGATTCGTCGATCTACGGATTCGTCGAAGCTACAGTTCGTCCCGGGACCGTCCAGGATCTGAAGGCCCCGGCGTAAATACCAGGGCCACCAGGACCAGCAAGAACTGCCAAAATAGATTACAGGGATACCTTCTTCGGACTTTCGTCTATCCCCAAGACAGCCAGCAAGGCACAGACTGATTGAGAAAAAGGCTTGGGGATCGATCCGATGAAAGTGTCTGCGAGGATTAGTGTGATGCATGTTTGCTTACGAGATGCCATGCTTGAACTAGGTACGCATCCAAGACGTGTTCGGACCCTTCTGGCAGCTGTTCTGTCATCGAGTTCAGCTGCTGGAGGAACGACTACGGAACGAGCGGGGCAATGTGCAGCTGACCCATGAAATTGCTTGAGGGTATACCGATCATTTGTACAGGAGAAGCTGGCCCAGACGAGGCGTATGTCGCAGAAGACGCTGAGCTTGAACGCGCTGGTGCGATTTTTTTCTTGTTCGGTTGAGTCGTCACGACATATTGCGAAAGTTCCGGCAGTAGTCATGCATTTTTGGCTGTTAACCTCCAAGTTGCACTTGTATCTCATAAAGCCCTCCAGAAGGCATTAGCGAGAAGCCCGCGCATTTCAGGCGGCAGGTGGAGCTCGCACAGACTGCGCAAGATACCGCTGATGCTTTGCGATTGGCACAGCGGGAACTTGCCCAGTTGCAGCCGTCGCGATGTTGCATATATGATTTCCCCACCTGACCTCACATAGTATTGCAAAATCAAGAGGTTCCTCTCGCACCGCCGCATGGGTGAAACGGTCAGTTAATTACCAGAGCAGGAACAAGCTGGAGTAATTTTAATTTGGTGTGGTGCGTGTGGCTTGCAGCATCAGCTGCAGGATTGGATGAACTTGTCAAACCATCCCAAGCGTCCAGGCACAACAGCTGCCCCAGTGCGGACACTCAGGACGACGCGAGGCCAGAGGGCACATTGGGTATTTCTCTGTTTCATGTGCTGCATGGTGCCAGGTCGATACTGGAGCTGCGAGAGAGACTAGCTCACAGCGAGCAGCAGCGGAGCCTTGCAAAGACATCAAGGGAACAGGGACAGGTGCATGCACGCAGCCGAGTTTTAATATCATGGCAAGTTTTAGCTCATGGCCCATAGCCCGTAAATGCTGCTTTAGCTTCAGACTATGGCAGTCGCCTGCAAAGTACAAGGGCGGCGGCAGAGCTACCTACAAACAAAGAGGACGACGTGAGGGAAGTTGGCTCGGAGCCACTGCTCCACATTGCAATTCGTATCCTAAACCTCTCGACGCACGTCTGACCACAAGAAGCGATCGTTTTCGCAGGGGGTTCCGTCGGACAAGAGCCCCGGGCCTTGCAGAGGCACAGAGAAGGAGACTACAAGGGTCGGGGTTCGTATAAGGAGCCATGACGGGTCTTTTGCGGGATGATGAATCAGTTTTGCAGCAAAGGAAGAAGATGGAGGAGCAGCTGCGCAAGATGAGCCGCGCCGAACGGCAGGCATTGAGCGTAAGAGTTTCTCCAGTGCCCGCCGCCGTCATGCTGGCACGGTGTAGATCAGCTTCTCAAGCCACCCAGCCAGGCGGCTGTATGGCTAACTTAAGCGAGCGGCGGTTGTGGGGTTTTGGCCTGGCCAGCTGACTGCTGCGTGAGCGAGAATCTTCTGGCCTGAGAGGTGCCACAGAAATCCTTGGCTCTGCTACTTGGAGGGCAATCCAACTTCGGGGAGAAGTTCGGTTGAGATGCAATGTTGAGCACTGAGGGGCAACTGACAAGATAATCTGCTGAGTTGGCATTCACCATGCATGTGAGCGCTTGTGTATCAGACCAACCAAATGCTGAAGCTGAAAGCCTGTGCATCATTTTATCCAAGTTCTTTGGTCCCTGCAGTTGATGTAAGGAAAGGCGCCGAGGAAGAGGGCTGCAAGGGGAGGCGAAAACGCCCCTCGGACTATACCCTCGTGTATTGAGCGGAAGCCTTCTGTGTCAGTGAGGTGGCACACCACATTGGCACGAAGAAGCAGCCGACTCTATGGCCCCCCCATCTGTGATGATTCACCTTTGCAAAACGATGATGGAACATATATGTCACCGGACACCTGCCAGGATGTGCAAAAGCTCCTCTCTTCAGAGCAGACGCGAAAGGCATTCGCCCACAGTGTTCTGGTAGTTCAGCCGCTACTGACCGTGCTCACAGCGTTGCAAGAGTCCTAGTTTGCCGCCGAAAGGCCTTGGAGCAAGACTTGCGCCATGCACTGGCCAAGTTGGATGAGGCAGTGGGTCCAGCTTCACTTGTGCACTCTTCCCCTGAGCTCTGCAGTCAGCTCTCCAATCATCCGAGTGTCGGCTCAAAGCTTGGCCTTTCGCCGACTCGAAGGGTAAGGTTTGGGATAGAGCAACCCACGGCCGCCCGGACTTGCTTCATGGGCCTCATGCACAGCCGGACCAGCAGCGAGAAAGAGCAGGTGACAGCCGTCACAGCATTCGAGTCGTCGTCTGGAAGGCGCATGCCTTGCGTGCCTTGCAGAAGAACGAAACACACATAGCCCCATGTAGTTCGGCTCCGTGGCGTGCTGTTGCACACATGTTGGCTGCCAGCATGAGGTTTTTGTCAACCATGGCGGTGGACCTTTGCCTCTGCTCGGCAAACAACCTGGAATTGCGAAGTTTTTGCAGGGCTACCCGCGCTCTCTTCCCAGTGCCCCTGCGGCCATCATCGTTGTGACAGCGCACTGGGAGACCGGTTCTGCGCTGAAAGTCACTGCAGCCAGCAGGCATAGCTTGTACTTTGACTACGGCGGCTTTCCCAAGGTCTGCGCTCAGTCCGTGAGACGTTTTCGGGTTTGCCGGAAGGCTCTCGTTTGGGTTGAGGGTGTGCCTGAGGTTTAGGGCTGCTGAAATGACTTCGCAGGCCCCTCCCCTGTAAGGGTCTAATCTAATCTTTCCAGCCAGCCGTTGCTGTTTCATGCGCAGACGCTCAAAGCTGGTCAGGCCCTGAAGCATTAGGTCTGTGTGGGAAAGGCTCGGACATCTGCTCCTTCGATCCAGCCAGCCCGGATTCACCCGGGGTTCTTGCAAAGGTTTTTGATGTCTTGAAAAGTTCCCAGACAAGAGCTTGTTAACAAGCAGTCAGGCGTGTACATGCTTCATTTTTGGCTTTAATTCTAGGAGCTGAATAAAGCACCGTCCGCCAGCAGAAAAACACAGCTCGAAAGATCTGCGATGTCGCGATTCTTGGCAGGAAAGCTACGAATATCAATATTCCGCTCCAGGGAGTCCTGATCTGGCAAGGCAGATTGTAGGCCTCCTGGCCAAGAAGGGGATTCAGTGCTCCTCTGACGCCACACGTGGCTGGGATCATGGAGTGTTCGTGCCCATGATGCTGATGTTCCCCAAAGCACCCTGGCCAAGCAGGTCGGCGTAACACTATCGCCACTGGGTGTAACGGGTTTGACTCGGTTTCTTTGACGGTGCTTCGTAAAGCAAGGCCGACAGGTCGATCTTGTGATGCTGTTGAGGCAGATATCCCATTGGTTGCCCTGTCCCTATACAGCAACCAGGCACGCTAGATCAAAGTGAATGCAGAGCGGAAGTGTGACTGGACAAGAGTCTCATCTATCGCCAGGATGCTCGAGCGCACATGGCTGCTGGCGAAGCGCTGCAGCCTTTGCGCGACCAGGGTGTCTTGATCCTCGGTTCTGGGGCTTCCTTCCACAACTTCGACTACTTCTTTGTGCCTGGCCGTCCCAGCAGTGTCTCCCCTGCTTCGTAGCTTCTGTGCAAGGTCCCGGTCAGCTCCAGCTGTGTTTCGTCAGGCAAGAGATCCTGCAAAGCGACTCGCGGGTGTAAGCCACTCGCAGAAGTTTGATCGCTGGCTGACGGAAGCGGTGACCTCAGAAGCACTGACCTCGGAGGCCGACAGCATGCGATGCACAACGTCTTATATCAATAGCTAGATAGGAAGGATTGACGATGGGGAAGCCTTGCGAGGAAGCGATGGTGTAGAGCGGGAAGGGGGTGAGGGTGACTCAAATGTGAGAATGATTGGCAATCCATTTCCTGGAGGAGCGCATTGCCCGCCTCTCTGACTGGGCTTCGGCTCCATCGGCCCGGGATGCGCAGCCGCTGGGCGCTGCTGAGCATTTAATGCCGCTGTTTGTCGTCGCCGGTGCTGCTGCTAGGCTCAAGAGATGCGACACAGAATACAGGCAACTTGAACATAGCAGCTACGCTGTGTCGAACCTTTCTAAAAAGTTTTGCAGTTTGTGTGGTTGCGGTCTGATCGTGTAGTGTAGTGCAAAATGTGACGCGCGGTTGCATGTACAAGCGACGGCCGTGCGTAAAGCTGCGGCGCTCGAGACTTTCCAGCTTCATTCGTCTTGCCGCATATGCGTCGCCTCTCTGTCATGGCCGGGGCCGTGTCCCGCTCCTTCCGTGAGTCCATCTGTGTCCCTAACGACATCGGAGTCGTGTCGTTTCGTCACCTGGGCCGTGGCCGTCACCATGATGACCGCGGACTCTTGACCAAGCTGTGCCTGCCGTTGCGATGTCGAAGGCCCGTTCGTTCTGCCGCCACCGGGTTACCTGAGGCCATAAGTCTCTGGCTCTTTCGACTCCGGTGCCAGAGTCCTAGTGGCGAGCTGCGCCCTAAACGACGGCCGGGTGCGGGTCCTGCTGCGCACTTTTGGTGGTTCATGGTTCCAATCATTGCAGTCCCGTCTGCGGGCTCGGCTCAGCAGGTCACTGCAAGGGCAAAGAACCAATGTTGAGACACAGACCCTGGGAGGCTGCGCTTGACCCGCCCTCCTCGCGCATCGCGCCACGAGGAGGGAGACCTCCGCCTCCGAGGTGTCGACGTTGTTCGATTCGAGATGTGAGGGCAAAGCATTCCGCGCTTGCCAAAAAGATTCTCCACGCTTTCTATCTTCACCCTCCATACAGTCTATACACTTATACGCTTGCAAGATGTCTGCTGCTCTGCCCGGCTCAGTTGACACGATTTTTTGTAACTGTGTCTTCGAGAGTGGTCGGAACCCGGCGAGGTGGCCCTAGTCGCTGCAGCTTCACCCGCTGCCTCAACATTCAAATGTATTTTTCATCCGTTTGGGGGTACGAGAGGTCCTTCCATATTCCACCGAAACTCCAATCCGAGCCTTGTCTTACGTTAATGCCCAACGCCTTAGGACATTTCATCCATCACGCAATCATTTTCTTTGACATTCTGCAACGAACCCAAGCCTACATTTGAGCATTGACATGTCTGGTTGTGTTCCCCTAGCCACACAACATGGGGTTGCGTCAACTGAGTCTGGAAACAGTCGAACGTAGAAAGTTGTTTTGTGCTGTGCTGTTCTAGCCAGGAAGCAGATCCCCGAATGAACTCAGGCTGGATACCAGCCGGGACGGAAGATTAATACTGAAGCCAATTCACCGGAAAGTCTGGCCGTAAGCGAATTCGAGTTCAACTGAGCCAGCCTTCATTCTCCACGTTGGCGTTTTCCGGCACAATGGGAACGAGCTCTGAGAGCCACGGGATATCACTGGGTGCTGACTTGAAGTCAGGCATTTGAGTGACTTTCAACCGCCGCCGTGGGACAAAACAGGATATGCTGTCACACACGAGCTGCAGTAGCCTGCGGTGGTGTTTGTTTTAGCTCGCCTGTGCGCCAGGCAGAGCGTGACAAGCAGCAGTTGCAGCGGTCCCTCCAGGCGTTGCAGGCATCCAAGCCAGGCCGCGGAGATGTCTCAACTGTTGAGCTACTGCTGAGCTACGCTCTCGTGCAGAACACGAGGCAGCGATGCCGAGGGCAGAGCCAACTCCGCACGCAATGCCCGGTCTCCCAGCTGATTCGACGGTGAACAGCTTCAGATGCACTGAGCTGGCATTTGGCGTGGATGCCTCCGGCCCTTGGACAGGACCTCCTGCAACATGGTGCCGACCAGGCTGGAGTTGGTTTTCAGATGAGTTGTGTTTGTTCCCTCGCTTTCAGTGCTGCTATGTTCTTTTGTGCTCGACCCTTTCCTGACGCCTGGAGGAAGCCGAGATGATCTCTGGGAAGCACGAAATCACTGAAGCCAAAGTTCAATACAAGTTGCCACGTGCAAGTCGGGTTCCATGTAGATTCATTGCCGTACCTCCCGGTATGCGCATGTCGTGTCGCTAGAGCAGTGGCCCACCCAAAACAGTGGCCCACCCAAAAACATTTTATGTGCCACAAAGACTGATGGAGCCCCACATGGAGTCCATTTAATTAAAAGTATATCGGTATCCAAAACAGGATTATTTACATAGCTATGCATATATCTGCAGAAAAATTCCTACAATTATAATCATAAGTTCTATTTTGAACATAGATCAGAATCAAAACCTAAACATAGGCAGAACTATCACAAAACATATGAATACTAATGCACACATAAGCATTGACCCGGGAAACTGGGTCCCGGTTTCGTCCCCCCCCCTGAAGCCGAA
>CAJNJA010085585.1:7318-48727 GCA_905231915.1 Symbiodinium necroappetens
TAGGGGTTTGGGGTTTTAGGGTTTCGGGTCTTGGGCCGGCCAGAGATTTGGGAAGCCGTTGAGAGGGCTGCTGTCCTGGAAGGAGTGTCTGCTTGATTTCGGCTCGTTATGAGGACCTTCCCCGAATGGCATTATAGTATTGACAATGCGCAAGTAGCCCTAAACCCTAAACCCTAAACCCAACGAGTTTCTGGGATCCCGATATCATGGCATCGTGGGAGTGCCTGTGCTTTTGGGCCAGCCGCAAGCCTGTAAGCCCTGAACCTGGCAAAGAAAGCCCCTTGTCCGACATGTAGCGGATGCCCCAAACCCCAAGATTATCCCTAAAAATCGACCTCCTCAGGGTTCCCTAATTCTGTTTGCTTAGGTAAGTCCGCCCCGTGAAGGAGGTGGGTTGTTGGGGTTGCAAGTCAGCCTTACAGCCGTGAGCCCTAAACTTTAGAACCACCAAGAAAATGAAAACTTCAATTGTCGAACAGCCACACACTCGAAGGGAGTCCTTCGTTCTGGGCCTGCCTGTCGTTTCGTGTTTTGTCCCTTCCCCATTTTCAGCGGGGTCCTGATGCAGAGGGGAAGCTTTCCGCAGCTGGTTGGGAACTGAAAAAAGACAGGGGAGCCATGGCACCAGAGAAGCAAGCCGTGGCGTTGAAGTGCACTGGCCCTTTCTGCCGGCGCACGGCAGATGCACGCTGCCGGTGCACGTGCTGCCAATGAATGTGTTCATCAAGAGTGACGGACCCCGCTTAGTCTTGCCACTGGTTGAACCTCCTGCTGGCAGGGCCCAGTACAATTCCTCCGTATCGGATTCGGTGTTTACACCGGGTTAAGCAGGTATGCGATTTCCTTCATCATGAACAACGCCGCATGAGAAGATGAGCAGCAGGTGGCTGATATTCTGGAGACCGTGGCGAGAGGCTCAGACGACTAGAGGGGTCTCCAAAGCCTCCGATGCTACAACCGCAGGACACAGCTTGCCACAGTCCAGCGATGCTTCGAGCACCTGGTCAGTTCAACTGAAGATCGGCAGAATCTACAGGATTTAGGGTTGTGGGGTTTATCTGGCTTACTTGGTGGCCCAGTCTAGGATCTGGCTTCTGCAAGGGTTTTGCGCGTAGAGTTCTCTTTGGCTTTCGCGTTGCATCCCAAGCCCTAAACCTCAAACCTTCCGAATTCCAATCTAACACCATGGGAACAAACTCTAATAGGAACCTTTATATGAAGTCTTAAAAGTCACAGTTGAACCCTAAAACCCCTAAACATAGAAACGCCTCAACTCCAAAACCCCTAAGACCCTTAGACACACCGGGGGACTCTCGAGCAAAGGATGAGCCGCTTCCAACTATGCACGAGTCGACACAAAATCCTCAACGCTAAGCCCTACTTGGAGGTTCATGGTTTAGGGTTTAGGGGTTTGGGGTTTAGGGGCTTACTTGGAGGTTCATGGGTAGTTATAAGTCGGGTTATAAGTCCCTGAATATGGGTTATAACTTATAGCTACCCTACTTCTAACCCCACTTATAACTACCCACGAACCTCCAAGACACTCCAAAGCCTACTACTTTGTGAGGCCGGATACGAGGGGCAGCCTAAAGAAGCGGTGCTTGTCTGCTGGAACGCGGCTTGAGCTATTCTGGAGGGTTTTGGGGTTAAGGGTTGAGGGCAAACTGACATCTGCTCTGCGGATGCCAGCAAGCTGACTTGCAGCTCTATAGTGCCCGACACTCCCAGACTGTGTAAGCTTGTTCAAAGAATCAAACAAGCTTCTGCAAGGCTTCTGTAGGGCTTCACATAGGGCAAGGTGGGTTTAGGTTTCCGGGTTTACCCTATGGGTTGTGGGTTCCAAAGTGAGGGGTTTTGGGGCTTTAGGGTTTCGGGGTGTAGGCTTTTAGCTGCTTTGAATGTCTGCAAAGGAAGTCTTACGTCGAGCGGTTTCGGTTTTGGGATTTGGGGGTTCAGGGCGTGGGGTTTAGGGTCGTTTGCTTTGGATTAGGTGGCTGAGGGTGTGGGAGTCCGGAACAAGAGTCTCAATCGGAATCCTATCCACCATCATCTCGCCTTCTGAGGTATTTTGACAGCTTTAAGTTTTAAGGGCTTACTAGGCTTTGGAATGGGGTTTGGAGGATTTAGGGCGAACACAGGGTTTAGGTTGGAGCATGCGCTGGACATTGTTTACGAACCTTTTTTGGGCTTGCAGGTTTACGTGAAGGATCTTTCTTTCAGGAACGGGTAGTTGATATGGTGACTTTTCTGGTAAAGGAACCGCAGTCTTTGTTGGTAAAATCCTTGTAAGCCGGGCTTCAAGCAGGCTGGTCCCAACTAATTAGGTACTTCTCACCCAATTTTCAGAAGACATGATCAGTCAGGCAGGCAAAATAGCCGCCTCAAGAAGAAGTGGTAAGGATTTGGCCACCGTGTAAACCCAGTCTTCGATTTCACCGGGCTGATAGAACAAGTGCTCTCCACCTCCTCCGGCTTACTTATCCTAGTCATACTGTATTACTGTGATAGTATGAGTTCTATACCCAAAACTCTGTTCTTATATGGTTGATGTCCCTATCTCATTCAACCCCACAGCACTCCGAATCTTGCTGTTGGGGGCCCTGAGACCCTCGCATCTTGATCTAAGGTTTGGCGTTTGCTTTCTATTGGGTTTTGGGGCTTCTTTTGAAAATAGAATTAGGGTTTAAGGTGGTGGGTTTAAAGTCTTAGCTATAGCATAGAGAGATCGACGACCTAGACCAGCAAGGTACGCCAGGTGGGCAGCCATTTAGGTTTATAGTGCTTAGGGTTGCTATGCTACTTGTCTCAAGCGCGACTCACTTTTACACCCAGAGCTGCAGTGCTCGCACAGACTTACTGTGGCCCTGTCTTTCTTCAGCGCTCCAAGCCACAACCCCCAAATCCCGAACCGTGAATGACTCTGAACCCTGGACCCGTAAATCCTAAACCCCTATAAACCTTAAACCCCCAAAAAGCCATAACCTACGCCCTACTTGGAGGTTCATGGGTAGTGGTTACAACTATAGTTACCCTACTTATAACACCACTTATAACTACCCATGAACCTCCAAGTAGCGATGGCGGATCTGAAGGCTGCTCCATGTCCCTGTGCCCCCCTTGTAACCTGCAAACGGGGTTTAGGTTTTGGATGTTAGGGCTGGGTAAGCCCGCAAGAACATTCAACTCAAAGCCCTAATGCTAAACTCCACAAACCCTGCAGGCCCTACAGACCTAAGATCAAACCCTGAAGCCTATAAACCCTAAAGCGACTAGACGTGGCCTTTTTTTCAACCAAATGACACAGAAAGCCTCTGCCTCAGAGAAGGTCTAAAGCCCCGGCATGGTCGGTTCGGGACCAGACGGCCATCTATCCAGAGTGCATTATACCCCTTACTCTTGAGGACTTTGATTCAACTCCCAAGTTAAGGGGCCTCATTAATCTAGTTTGAGGTTTTTGTTTCCATCTTTAAGACATCGTGTTTGCTTAAGGAGCATTGGGCTACCCTTAGTCCCTAAACCCCCAAATCCAAAACCCTATACCCTTAACCCTACACCCTGAACCCTAAGCCCTAAACTCTAAATCCTGAACCCTAAGCCGTGGGTATTGCTCTCTGGGCTTGTCCAAGGCGGAAGAGCCGTCACTGACGGAAGAGATGGAGAAATTGTACGGTTGAGGACGGCTTTCGGGTTTAAGGTTTGGGGTTGAATGTTTAGGGTTTAGGTTGAGGGTTCAAGGCTTTCGGTCTAGGGTTTAGGGTTTCAGGTTCGGGGCTTTAGGGTTAAGGGCTTAAGGCTTAGGGGGTTTCGGGGGTTGAAATTGTGAACCATGTCTGCGGCCACGTTTTCGGATTCAGAGATGGGGGATCATGTGCGAGTTGACTGATTCTCACTCTCTCCCCCGCCCTTTCTCTCGTTCTCAGTCAATCGCAGAACTGCATTTCCTATACAGGGGGGGCAGTCAAAGAGGCGAAGCTTGTGCATCTCCTGTGTCACTTTCTTGCCCACGGTTTTGAGTTTGGGGTCCGAGCATCAGGCCCCGAATGAAACCTAGCTAGGCTGATGGGGCATTCTACGTTTTGCCATCCTTGGGCATAAGAGCATCGTATTTACGAATCACTCGCAAGAGGATTTGAAGGTCCAGCCTAGAAGCACTGAACTCCAAAGCGACGAAGCCGCAAACTGTCCACAGCCAGATCCCGAGGGCTTGAAGCTCTAGAAGAAGCCTAGTTTAGGGTTTAGAAGTTTAGGGTTTAGAAGTTTAGGGTTTAGAAGTTTAGGTTTTAGAAATTTAGGGTTTAGGGGGGTTAGGGTTTAGAAGTTTAGGGTTTAGGGGGTTTAGGGTTTGGAAGTTTAGGGTTGAGAGGGATGAAGGTGGGGAGCTCTTTTTTGGATGTGATCTGAGACCATGCTCGTATTCCTCAGTCCTCAAGCCTTCCACAAATGTAGAGGGAGCCCTAAACCTATACCGAAACCACCATGCACACACGCACCGCCATCTTAGCAGGAAGATGCCGAGTTGGTACCATGGTTCTTGTGGTAGTCTTAAAGGTCTTGCCGGGTCGGGCCACCTCATCCCGGGGAATCCCTGTGCTTCCATACCATGCTCTCACTTGCTTGCGTAAATTTCAGTGTGTATAAGGGTGAGCCCCAACGTGACCACTTCTCCTTGAATCCCAAAGCTCTAAAACCCTAAGCACTACTTAAAGCCCGTGAGCCTGCACCCAAGAGCCAAAAGCCTGTTGGGATTTTTGGACTGCAGGAGCCAGATTAAACCCCAAATCCTAAACACTAAACCACCTGTGGTTCTTCCAGAGGCCCTTTACATTGATGAAATTAGGTATGTTGAAGATTTACAGCGAGGCGGTACTTAATCATGGCGTCGGAAAATTCATTGAATGCTCAGCAATAGTATCCCTTCATTTTAAAGCCCATGTACAAAAATAATCACAAATCTTGCTACAGTATACTCACAACCCTATTCTCATTATTAAGGTCCCTTACATAATCCTCAACGTTCGACCAATGAGTTGGCGGGGAGTTGGAGGCCGCGTGGCATCAGCTGAGCCCTTTTGAGCGCCGGCTGCCAAAAGCAACATGGCGCTCCGAAACGATTTACGCAGTCTGACTAAGGAACTTACTGGAAGTCCAGTTGCAGTACCATAATGTACCATACTATGACTATAATGTGTCTATCATCTGACCATAAGACCGTAACTTAGACTACTAAGTTCCCTAACAGGAGCCCAGCGTTTTCACTAGGCGTTGTGCAGATGTAGGCCGCTGAAGGGTTTAGGAGATCTTGGAGCAGGGCTACTCAAGGAGTCTAGTGCTTCTGGTTCCTCCTCTAGCTTGGAGATCTACGGGTTCACACGCATCGTTTTGTAGATCTGTCGAAGCTAGGGCCGAGGACTAAGACAACATGTTTGTTTTAGGGGCTGGAATTTGAAGACTAGGCGAAGAGTGTTTTGGCTCACCGTCTGCTTATGTGCCGAAGCCTTATATCCTAGTGCCCAAGACACAGAAAAGTCTATGCCCTGCACTTAAAACTGTAAAGCTGTAAATGCGGTGTTTCAGTGTGCGGCCCAAACAGCCCAACGCAAGCAGCCGCCGGTGTGCACCTGCAGGCACCTAAGGTGCTTTCTGGGAAGCTCGAATCCGTTCATCGGCATAGAGACAAAGAAGTTGCGCAGTGAAGCGAAGCCTTCAAAGGGGTGTTACAGGGTTCCCTATGGCTTTAGAGGAACGTCGGGTTATGCAAAATTTTGAACTGGCTTTCTTCAGGGTTCCTCGAACCTGGGCCGGGGGGGGGGGGTTCAGAACCTAGGGACCACATGATCCTTCGCAAGCTTGCCTTTAGGATTTATAGGATTTATTTAGGGCTACATTTCGTCCTGAAGGAACAGGTTTGTTCACTTGGCGCCCGGAGTTTGAGCAAGTGTTGGGAACCCTCAATCCTGACTCCCGCGCCCCAGATACTATAGGAGACTAACTAATTTCCAATACTTGTTTGGGGGTCAGGGTAGGACTCTTGAATTGGCACAGTGAAGCCTTCCACAATATTTCGAGTTGCGTGCAGCTGCAAGCTGTGGCGCCGTCTGTTGTTTGAGCTTTCGTCGACATCACCGGCCCTAAACCCTAAACCCTTAACCCTAAACCCTAAAACCTAAAATCCAGAACCCCTAAACCCTTAACCCTAAACCCTAAAACCTAAAAGCGTTATGGCATGGCTGCGGTTTAGGGTTTAGGGGTTTAGGGGTTTACTCGTAGGGTTTAGGAGTTTAGGGTTTAGGGTTTAGGGGTTTAGGGTTTAGGGCTGTCACTTCTGGGCAGTTGCCTCAACCTCAAGTTCGATGCTCGCGGCGCTGCCATCACGTTTCCTTCAGAACACCTTTGTGCAGGTTGGCCTTAGTTCGGCCTTCATGTAGCTGCCTTCAAAATTCCTTGTAGCAACCTACAACTGGCACTTGACTTACGCCCTTTTGAGCTTCGGGCCGCTAATCTTACTAGTCAAGGCGAAGCTTATTTTATGGTCATTTGGATTAGGGTTCAGGGTTTAGGGTGAAATAACCCTCGTTCTAGAATTAGTAAGAATTCGGATTCATCGCTGAAAGCATTGCCCTAAATCCTGACTCGACACTCGAAACCCAAGGACCGAGTAGAAGCATAAATAGTTTGTGCTTTCGTTCTTTAGGGTTCATTATGGTATTCATCCCTTACTACTCTGATTTCGGGTTTAGGGTTCTAAGATTCTAACAGGATTGATTGGATAGGTTTCAGGACATTTTGTCATGTTACCGGCTGACAAGCTTTCTTCCTCTTGCAGACTTGCAGGGAACCACTTTCGTCGACTGCGCGTTGCGGTCGCACTTGAGGCGGGTGCGCGGCTCTTTGTTAAGAACTCGTGAGCCCAAATGGTACAGAAGCCTCGAAAATAATCAGTACTGCTATTGACAAGCGATTCCCTCATAAGCTCTCTTACATTTATTTACGAAATATTGTTCCCTTCTAAACTTACGAGTATGGTAGTTCTAATGCACACTCCAAACCTTGTTCTAACTACCTAGGCCGCTATTCTACCCTTCGCCGAAGACCCCGCCAGCTGAAGCAAAGACTGATCTCGTAAGGCGCTTAGTAGGAGCTCTAAGCTTAAGACCTGTGATTCCGGTTTAGGGTTTAGGGGTTTAGGGTTTACGGCTTGGGGCGACCGTGATCCCAAGACAAGAGACCCTTTTCGTCGCTGCCTTTGCCGAGTGCAAGAAGCATAACTGCGAGCCAAAGACCCCCCAACCGACTTACGAAGTTCGCCCCTCCTTCGAATGCATCTCGACCGATGATGCGTCTTTCCAGGTTGGGTTTGGAAGCGTCTTTTAAATTCGGCATCAGAATAGCTTCCTGATCTTTTCGATACCTGTTCAACCTGTCGTCACAAAGTAGCGCGCAGTCACTTCTTGAGGGTAACTACCATGTGGACACGCCGGCCGAAGATTCCCTGAAACCAGCATGATCATGTCCAGTAAGTTAGTCTATTAGTGGCGGAGTAGGTCTCATTCAGCTTTTCGCACGCACCTATCACATTTATATATATATATGTACACATACATACACACACACACACAAGCACACACACACACAGAGACATGCACATACATACACCCCACACACGCGCACGGAGTATGTATGTGCGCATCAGTCATCCCATAGTTAGAAGGTTGTGTACCCTGTTTGTGCCAGGGAATTCAGCATTTAGAGTGAGGAAGAGAAGCGGGATGAGAAGGATGGAAATGAAGGACAACTTTAAAACCCTACAAACCCCGAACATCCCGAAGCGCCACAACATAATGCATCAAGCTGGATGGCTGGATCCATGAGCCCGAAGCCCGCTCAAGGTCTAGAGTGAGGTCTTTGGATTAGGGTCATAGGGTCTTACTCCCAGGTTCATGGGTAGATATTAGGGGTTTACAAGCCCCTTAATATGGGTTATAACTATAGTTACCCTACTTATAACCCCACCTATTATAACTACCCATGAACCTCCCAAGTAAAGTTTTCTAGTCAGGGTGTTGTCGGGTTCAAGGCTGAGGGTCCTGAAAGCCTTACACCTAGACCCTAGCCGCAAAGCCCCTAAACCCGAATCCTAAACCTAGACTATAAGCATCCCTAGCTCAAAGCCCACAGCCTTTAAGCCTTTAACACACAAGCCCCTTACGAAACCGTAAATCTCAAGCCTGAAGCCATCCAACACCTTTAAAACCCGTACGCCTGACAACTTGTCAAAGGAAAAGGCCCTTAAAACCCTGACAGCCTGAAAGCTTTTTAACAATGAAAAGGGCCGAAGAGAAGGCGCCAAGAGCTCCCAAGTCGCAGGAGATCGCCTCACGAGCAGAGCTTCTTCAGAGTGGAGCTGCAACCAGGCTTTTGCCTGACTTTTAGGGAAAACGGTTTAGAGATTAGGGTTTAGGGTATAGGGTTTAGGGATTAGGGTTTAGGGAAAAGGGTTTAGGAACTTAGAGTGCAGGGTTTAGGGTTTAAGGTCTTAGAGTTTAGGGTTTAGGGTTAAGGGTTTAGGGACAGGGTTTAGGGTTTGGGGTTTGACCAATAACAATTGTTTTTATCTAAGTTTAGCATTTGCGTGAGGGCACTTTTACACTTCTGATGAAACTATATTGTCCCCCCCCCAATCGAACTGAAAGTTTAAGCTTTGGGGGGCTGATAAACTCAGCAGCTCAGCAAATACTATACGGGCCTTCACAATTAGAATAGAGTTGATTTAAGGTTTCTGTTATTCCAAAAATCCAAAAACCAAGGACCTTTATTAGGATTTGCGATAGGGGCTTTAATGATCAGGGTTGTATGTCTCATGAATGATTATAGAAAGCGCATAATTAGAATCGTTGCAGGGAGCCTTATATAGCCCTTATAGAACCGATGTGAGACCCTTATTGAATCGTGTCGCAGCGGTTGCGAGTTCTCCTTCTGATTACCTGAGGTCGTGGGATTTAGGGTTCAGGGTTCCGGGGACTGAAGTTATGGGATGTATTTGAACATCGTTGGCTGGGCCTGGGGGCTGAGAGCTTAGGGATTTCCTGAACCCCATGAGGCCGACAACCATAGGTTTCATTTCTAAATCCTAAACCCTAAACCCTAAACCCAAAACACCCTAAACCCAAAACACCCTAAACCCTAAGTTCGTAGAACGTTAGGTTTTTCAGGGTCCACTCGATACTTTGCCGATACGCCGAGCGAGAGGCCGAAATCGGGCTCTGCCCCAAGAAGACCAATGTCCCATCATTCAGAAATAAAATTTGAGGGGTTCCTTTAAGGGTTCCTTGAAGGGTTTAGGGTTGTCGCCATTGCAGTTTCTCTTTCTAGGTTGCCTTTTTGATCCTAAATTTCATTCTGGTTGGATCAAAAAACGGAACTACAATGGAGACTACAGGTATTCCTTGACATTTTGAGGTACCTAATTAAGTATGATATGAGGCATCCTGTACTGGGGCAATGTATGATACAAGACATGATGGTACCTTCCATATTCAATGGGTGTTGGATGGTATTGGGCTCTTTGAGCAGTTGGGCCCGTACAGTTAAGTATCGCTCATCATGCACGGTTTTAGGGTTTAGGGCTTAGGGATATGGTCCTTGCGCCAAGCCTGCTTTTCACAAACTACCGGCCGAAATCCCAGCAGATAGGTCTGAACCGTGGGCTAGGATGAGTATCCCCGTACAGTCCGTGAATGCATCTCTTGGAATTTACGCCAGAGCCCCACGTATCACAAAGGCGCCTGGAATACAACCGGCACAGAAATCCTTGCAACCTGTAGGAAAAGCACCCTGAAGGATGCCCCCAAAACGAATCTTGTTCTAGTTTCGAGGGCTAGCACTACCCATAGGCCCCTAAGTAGTTCCTTTTTGGGATTACCTTATAGGATTCTAAATATAAACCACAAAAAGGAACTGCTTAGGGGCCTATGGGTACACTCCCTAAGCCCGAAACCCCCAAACCCCTGAACCCAGGGTCGATGCAGACCGCTTTTGCGTGGAGGTCGCCCCTTCGGGGGTTGACTGGGACATGGGTGAAGCTTCTGCTCGTAGGGTTTAGGGTTTTGGGTTTTGTGTTTAGGGTGGGGTTTATAGGGTTTTGGGGTTTTGTGCTTTTGGGTTCAGGCGTGGGTTTAGGGATGTAGGGTTTAGGGTTTAGCGACTGGGAAGTAGGTTCCGGGGTTCAGGGGGCTTGGGGGACTTAAAGGGGGTGTAATATACAAGCTGAGCAATTCCAAATACTACTGTTCCCTGGGGGTTTGTTTTCATAACTAGACTATAGTGAACCCCAAAACCCTATTCTAATTCTACGGCCCGTCTACCTTGGGAGTGTAGGGCTTACCTCAAGTGGAGGTTAGGGAAGTATTGGTTCAGGCCTTAAGTGTGTTCGGTGTAAGCCAGATTGAGCCGAGTGTTCGCGCCCTCCAAAGGTGATGCAAAGGATGCTCGTCTCAACCAAATCCAAAGGGTCCCAAGTACGTATATAGTAGAATGTAGGGTGTCGATAGTAGTTAAATACCAACATCGAGCTTTTTTCGAGATCCCGTCCTAGGACTGGGCACCGTGCTATCAGCACACAACGCACGGACGGTCAGCACGAATAGTGCCAATGCCCCTAACTCACTTACAAGGCGACTCGCCTTCACACGACCGCTGCTAGTAATGCTCGGGCTTAGGGATTAAGGTTTATACTTTAGGGTTTACGGTTTAGGGTTCTCTTACCTAATTTCCTGTAGTTCATCCTCAGAATAAGCAATTGGATCCACTGGTACGAGTGATGATTGCATCCTGGCCCCTGCACCCTAAGTCCTGAACCCTCAACCCTACGCCCGAAACCCTATAAGCCTTAAACCCTAAGCCCTCAACCCTAAGGCCTCAACAAACCCAAAAAGACCTAAGCCCTAAACCCTAAGCCGACCCGCCGTCTTGGGCTCAATGAATGAACGTTGGCAGCCCATCGAGAGCCCACGCAGGCGGGAGCCTTGTCGGGCTCAGGGCTTCGGGTTTAACGTTTAGGATCTAGGGAGCTTGCTTCAGAACTGTCCGTCGGGAAAGGGACAGGTTTAAGGTTTCGGTTGTGGTTCTGTGGTTTCGTCTTCGTTGTGGTGGGGGATCTCAGGACCATGATAGCTTTATGTTTCAGTTCACATTTTACATACCCGGAATTTATCCCCCACATATGCGACTTTGGTTCACCCGCTTTTCTTGGAGGAGATCCTGCGCATTGCCATATCTTTACTGTAGTTCTTGTCGCGGGACGAGGCGCACTGAAGCCATCGTACCAGGCTGAAGATATGGCAGTAGAGGGCAGCGTTAAGCACACGAAACAACCCGTTGCGGTTGCACTGCTAACTTTCAGAGTGGCCTTTTGTGACCGTTAGGGCTTTCCTTGCCTCTGCATGCGGTAGCGGCCCCCATCGCTTGACAATGGTGCCATCTGCAAATGCAAAGGCCAGTGCTAGCGCCATCGCCCGCCCAGCCGCTTCAGAAGTGGCCAATTGAACTCAGCGTGTTGGAGGCCTGACAACCCAGCCTTGGGGAAACAGCTGGCAGCTGCCAATGAGCCACCCAGCCTGCCTCTGCAATCTTCTCGAATTGCTGCGCTGCCGAGCCGACATGGGCAGTTGGCAAGTTTGGAACACCACCGAAGCCACCGCAGGCTGAGCGGCAACGACCGCAGCATGCTGAGCGACATGATGATTCGACCCAGCTTTCCCCTGCGAGCACGCGTGCCGAAAGCCCTAAACCCCACACACACCCTCANNCCCCAAAAAAAAAAAAAAAATCCTAACTCCCCGTAAACACCAAGCCCTAAACCCGTACCTTGCCTCGTTGCGACGTCCGTCCACAAACATTCCAGAATCCTGGGACTCGGAACCCAACGGTGGAAAGCACCTGAAAGCTCTGGGAACTGACTTAGGTAGAGATGTAAGTACCCATAGGCTCCTTAGTAGTTCCTTTTTGAGATTACCTTATAGGATTCTTAATATGAACCAATAAAAAGGAACTACTTAGGAGCCTCTGGGCAAGGTCAAGCGGCAGGAGCCGAAGTACAATAACCCTACAACGCTATACCCCCACCCCCGCACTCCCTCCCGGAGCCCACACTCGGAACCTCGAGCCGGGGTGTTGTTGGGCCTTGAGGCCCTTGGAGGGTAGCGGCGCAGGATTGAAAGGTTTCGGATTTCGAGCCCAAGTAATGCTAGCTTTAGTTTATCCGTGTATAACATGTTCATAACCTCGGTGTCATACCGAAAATGAAGCTTCACTCTGCCCAAGACGCTGGAAACCCCCTGCGTCGAAATACTGGACCTATAGCGGGGATGAAGAAGAAGGCGCGTCCTAGACACCCGCCAGGGCCCAATTCTTTCCCATCATGTCGCCCATCATGACTGCCAACCAGGAGGACAGATCGAGGTTCAGCTTTGTAATTTGGCTCCTTGTGACTGAAGCGATGTTTTCCGGGCTTCAAGCGGTCCTACAGGTTCTTTCGCGTCTTGTAGACTTGAGTAATATAGGGGCCTTAATAATTAGACGAGGGTTTTGGGGCCCATTATCCTATAATCATAATAAGGAACCCCCAAAACAGTATAGGTAATTATTTAGGCCCCTACATTATAGAGATTCTTGAATCTGAAACTGGCGAACATCCTGCAGATTTCTCAGACTCCAAACTCCGGCCTACACTTTCTCGAATGGCTGCAAGGAATCTCCTTAGCTCGCGTCCAACAGTCCCTAGCACACGTATAGACAGCCCTCTGCCTCCCACAAAGTAAGACGCCATGATGGGGTTTGGGCTTTGAGGTGTGAGAGGCCAAGGGCCTTCAAATACGGTTGATGATATATATCCTGCATTACCTTAATTAAGGACGCTAAACTATGGGAATTATGGTCTATTCCTTATCATGGGTAATGCAGGATGTATATCATCAACCGTACGAATCCACGCAGCCTTCGGCCCTGAATCCCAGGCCGAAGCCAGCGGCCAACTTCCCTGGAGCTCAAAGCCTAAACCCCAAGCTCCAATTCTCTTTGTAAACCTTAAACTTATAACCCAAAAGGCCTTCTGAGCCAAACCAATAAAAAGAGACCGCCCTAGAGAGCCCTACCTGTAGTCTCCATAGTAGTTCCTCTTCTTTTTGGTTTTATACTTAGGATCCTTTAAGGTAACCCCAAAAAGGAACTAAAATGGAGACTACTTGGAGGTTCATGGGTAGTTATAAGTGGGGTTAGAGGTAGGGTAACTATAGTCATAACCCATATTCGGGGACTTATAACCCCACTTATAACTACCCATGAACCTCCAAGTACAGGTAGTCACAAGCAACCGAAGGAGACTACCTTTTTTGGGTTTATAATCCTTTAAGGTAGCCCCCAAAAGGAACTAAAATGGGACTAAAATGGAGACTACAGGCCTACAGGTAGTCACATACAACCGAAGGAGCTCGTATCTGCAATGGCATGCAACGCACTTCGATCCGATGCCGCCGCTTTGTCTGGCGCCTTATTACGCTTACCGTCCCCTGGCGGCTCCAGAGGATGAGGGTTTAGGGATTAGGGTTTAGGGATTAGGGTTCAGGGTTCAGGGATTAGGATTTAGAGTTTAGAGATAAGGGTTGAGGGTTCAGGGTTTTCGGTGGAGTGCTTGGGGTTTAGAGTTGTGGGGTTTGGGGATTTCCGGTTTGGGGAGATCGGCTGCCGTTCCCTGGCGGCTTTCGGTTTCGGCGTGGTGGTGGTGGTAGTAGTAGTAGTAGTAGTAGGAGGAGTAGTGGTAGTAGTGGTAGTAGTGGTAGTAGTAGTAGTAGGAGTAGTAGTAGTAGTAGTCGTCGTCGTCGTCGTAGTAGTAGTAAGTAGTACCGTTGATGATATGAATCCTGCATTACCTTAAGGGCTCTAAACTATTGGAATTGTGGTGATTATTTATTAGGGGTAATGTATATCATCAACCGTTATATCTCGTCTTCATTGGGGGTGCTTGTTGGGGTCACACGGGTCATTGTTTGTCTGCGTGTTTCTGGGCTTTGTGTTGTCCTTTCCCTCTCTCTATCTGTAGCTACAGTAGGTAGGAGTGTGTCTGTGCGTTTGCACCCGCCTGAGCTACACTGTCAATCGGCAGACTTTTGTTGTGTCAGGCCGGCACAGCGGTTCAAAGTCTTCGATTCGAGAGCAGCACAAGGTCTAACAACGATAGTCGTCCTAACATCCTTTTGTGCTCACAAAAAATTTCTGAAGCCCGAAACCTCAAATCGAAGCCACAAACCACTACACCAGAGTAGCTCTCCTAGCCCTATGCTTGCTCACACACCTAGGCAGTTTCTGCAAAGACCGCAATTGACCGACATCGCAGGGGCAAGATCTAGAAACTGCCTGTATCATCCACAACTGCATGTGTGCACCTTAAACCCGCAAGCCAAAGAAGCATGCGTGTATGTGCGTATAGCAGAGACAAAGTCGATGACCGTCCATCTCAGAGCTGCTTGCATCACCAAGGTTATTATTACCCTTATTAGGGTTACGCTGCTGAGTGCTCAGCGGCATGCCATCATTGCAGATGCCGAGAGAAAATGCCACGAAGCCGCAATTTACGAACATAGGTTCTAGCCGTCTAGCTAACCCTATAACCTATGCCCAAAACTTCAAACCCAATTGCTACACCCCACACCCAAACACGTAGACACTAAACCATAGCCCCTAAGCCCTAAAACCGTTAACCTACCACCCCCCCACCTTGTGAGAGTACACCTGCTTTCAAACCATCCTGTCAAGCAGTTCTTGCAGCGCCGTATCTGACATATTCCCACAAATTCTTGACAAAAATACCATAATCTACCCGAAAACCCTATAAGGCCCTATATTGGATTATGCTGCTACTAGTACGACTGCTTCTGCTATCTTGTTTTTCTTAGTTGCTATTGCTTCCGTTTATCATTTCTATAATGTTCTCATTTTTCATGACGGCTTCGGCGTGATAGTTCATCAGTGGCCATACCCAGTCGAATCTCCTTCACGACTGACTCCATCCTAGGGTTTAGGGTTTAGAGGGTTTGGGGTTTAGGGTTTAGGGTTTGGGTTTGCGGTTTAAGGTTTAGCGTTTAGGGTAGAACCATAATGCCCAAGTACCCAAATAGCAGGGTGTTAGGTGCCAAGAACCATTCGGGGTCGAAAACCCCGTTGTTCGGGCACTTGGACCCTTATGGAGGAGCCCGGGATGTGCGGAAGTCCGATAAGTTGCCTTTGGTTTGAATAAGATGAGGGTCTGAGTAACTAGTGAGAGTTGTTCACTACAGTCCCTGCAACTTGGAGGGAATTCCTCTTAGGGTTGAAGGTTCAGCGCTCCAGCTTCGGGGTCTGCGCTTTCGAAGCCTAGCTAACTTGCTATCTGACCTGTTAAGCACTGTCCATATTAGCCTAGAGTTACTACGTCCCTGAGCCCAAAGACCAAATGATTAGGCACTTTGGATCGTCACCAGCACTCCCAAAACCCAATCGATATCTAAGCTGCTTCTTTTCAACATTTAAGCTCTTGCAATAGAGAGGGGTCCTACCCTAGATACCGTGACTTGGAGGGAGTTAGATGTTTCATGGTTTTAGGTTCCTGGTCCAGGGATTCGAATTCTTCGCTTCTGAGCCCCGCCTAGGATTACTACGATCCCCAAACACAAAGACCGAGTAGTTAGATACTTTGGACGCTAGCCTAAAGGCCCTAAACCCTGAACCTCACACCCTCAACCTCACGCCCAAACCCCCAAGTTTGAACACTTCCGGGTTCGGAATATTTGGTAATGATATCTCCTTGTACCATACTGCTACTATACCCAAAAACTCTAGTCTAAGTCTGGTGGCCCCAATATAATACTGGGCTCCGAAGATTGCCTGTGTATACTCCTGATAGAAACTTTGAAAGAGTCTCTATAAGGTCCCTTGTAGAGCCCTGCTAGAACCGGTTTAAAGCCTCGCCCTCTGAATCCAGCCCTACTCAGCCCTAGAATGCTGGTGCCCAAAATCCGAGACCTTAAAACACAACACCAAACCCTACAGTTTGAATGCCCCAAAGCCCTAAAGCCTAAACCCTACAACCCCAAAACCTAAAGTTTAAGAGCCCAAAGCCCTACTTTAAGCCAGCCCAGGCCCGCCGAAAGGCAGGCCCTGGCCAGCAAGCCAGACGCACAGCAGCACTAAGGGGCCTGGCATGAGAGTTTAGGGTTTAGGGATCCATGAGTAGAAGGTATTGGGGTTTAGGGTCTTAGGGTTTAGGGTTAGGGATTGGGGTTTTAGGGTTTTAGGGTCTAGGGTTTAGGGCTTTAGGGTTTTAGGGTTTTAGGGTATGGTTTCAGAAGGGCAGGGTTTGCTGAAGGTTCTATGGCAGGTTTTGGGTTTAGAGATTTATGGCTCTGATAAGAGCAAGGCTTGGGGCTCAGGTTTTTTTTTTTATTGATCTATGGTTAAGGAACCTAGGGCTTAGAGGTTGTAAGGGTGCTACAATTCAACAAAGGCTCTGTCAGGGGGTTTAGGGCTTAGGGCTTAGGAGTTCTGCTGGGGGGCTTGGGGCTCCACGTGTAGCCCCCAAGAATCCTAGTCGGATATATAAGGAGTTTACCCAGAGGCTCCTTAGTAGTTCCTTTTTGGGGATTACCTTAGAGGATTCTAAATATAAGCCCCCTAAACCCTAAACCCTAAACCCTAAACAGAAAACCACAAAAAGGAGCTACTTAGGAGCCTAGTGGGTATCTAAACAAAGGAGCCCTTAGGAGGTCTTTCAGGGTTCAGGGAAGTTTCAGGGTTAGGGTTTAGGGTTTAGGGTTCCAGGGTTAGGGGCTTCAGGTGGCTCAGGGGCTGCAGGGCTGGGACTTCGGGGTTTGAAGGCTCCTTTGTTTTGTGAATAAACTGTGTGAAGTACATCCCAAAGCCCACTTCTAATCATTCAGGCCCTTTGGAGGTTTAGGAGTTCCTTTGTTTTTTGAATAAACTGTGAGAGGTACATTCATCCCAAGCCCATTTCTAATCATTCAGGCCCTTTTGCTGAATTCCGTACATCCCCCCCCCCGTGTAGAAACCTGAAAAAGGCCCTAGATTATGGCCTTCAGGAGTTTTAGGTTCTAGGGCTTCGAGCCTCCAGCGGGTATTTCGGTGTCCTCTAAATCAACATAGATACACCCTAAATCCCAAATCCCTCAGCCCCTAAACCCTAAAGTCGTTTTGAATCTTAAAGAACCTTAGATGGCCACAGAGCCCTTAAAGACACTCTTCAAACCTTAAACAAACCTTCAACTCATGCAACAGTTCTAAACCACGCCCTAAACCCATAAACCCTAAATCCTATACCCTAAACCTCAAACCTTACGGCCCTACGCTCTAAACCCATAAAGTCTTAAAGAAGCCCAAATCTCGAAACTCCCGAAAGCTCATAAACCCCAAACTACCCATAGGCTCCTAAGTAGTTCCTTTTTATGGTTCATATTTAAGATCCTCTAAGGAAATCCCAAAAAGGAACTATTAAGGAGCCTATGGGTAGACCCTACAACCCTAAACCTCAAACCCGACCAGGACCCCAATTCAAATAACCTGCCTTCTTAGGGCTCCTTGTTATATATTTTTTTTAGAAGTCCTTTTAAAAGGTAGGTTCTCTGGGGTTAAGGTAAACCCTGAACCCATACTTGGAGGTTCATGGGTAGTTATAAGTGGGGTTCTAAGTAGGGTAACTATAAGTTATAACCCATATTGGGAGACTTATAACCCCACTTATAACTACCCATGAACCTCCCAGTAAAGCCTCTAAACCCTCAACCCCAAACCCCTAAACCCCTAAGAGCCTTAGTCTTTCTTTGGAGGCTTTAAGCGCCGTGCAACTGGCCCCCGTCGCTTCAGGTCGCCAAGGACTCGGGGCCAAGCGACTGGCCCAGTGCAGCCAGAGGATCGAGGCAGGGAGGGTGAGGGGGGAGAGGGGGATCTTAGGGTTTAGGGGGGTTTAGGAAGGTTTGGGGAGGGGGGGGGGTTTAGGGGTTTAGAGGTTTGGGGTTTAGGGGTTTGGGGTTTAAGGGTTTAGAGTTTAGGGGTTTAGGGGTTTGGGGTTTAGGGTGTGTATGCAGTGTGCCCGCGGTGGGCCTGCCCTTTGGCTTTAGAAAAATAGGGGCGCACCCACTTATCGCACGCTTGCTTCAGAATGTAGTCCCGCCCCAACCTCCCCAAGGTCTACCCCCGAAGCCCCCCTCAAGGGGGCCTTTCTTGCTCTCTGCTTCCTTTCGCTCGACACAAACGACCACTTTTCACAGCAAAGCACGGATTGGTGTCGGGTTGTGGGTCCTCGCAGCCTGTGCCGCTCGACGAGAGGCTGCTTAGTTTTGGGAATTCAATGTTTAAGGTCTGGGTCTTCTTAAGGATTTTAAGGTTAAGGGGGAAGCTGTGCGGCTTAGTATAGGGCTTCATCGGGGCTGAAATCGGAGGCTTTCAGGGTTTTGTTGCTTAGGGCCCTACTGTGCGTCGGGGAGCCCTATAGTTCTCTTGACTTGGTCGTTCATGTAGAGTTTCTGTGGTGCACGGAGCACCCCAATACCACGCCGCACAGAACAGTGGACCCGAACCTGCTCACGCCAATCCCAGATCGTAAACAGCTTATTTAAAGCCCTTGCGGCTAGAGCCTCCGAAGCACTTTATACAATTGTATAAAACCTTTCCAGACTTCGTTGCAAAATAGAAGTGGGCCAGAGGAATTCACGACAGAAAACCGAAGTCTTGCAGTAGGAAAATTTGAAGCACCCCTTTTTTGCAAAGCCTGATGACATCTCCGAACCTGAATCCAGGATCTTCTTCGGTCCCTCTTTGGGCTGCTCAAAGCCATGCCAGCAGAAAGCCGTCCCTGGAGCATGCAAGATTGAGTTTAGGGGTTTAGGCTTTTAGGGTTTTAGGGCTTAGGGTTTAGAGACGCAATGGAGCAGCTGTTAGTCACTATATGGAGATGTTGTGAAATAGATGGCGCCAAGGTTTTGGGGTTTAGGGTTTAGGGTTACCTATAGTCTGCATGGTAGTTCTATTCTCGATTCAACGATGTTTGAAAAGAGCGATCCTCTAAGGAAACCCCACAAAGGAAGTACAATGGTGACTCAGGATATGTTGGGTATGTGTGTTAAGCGTATACGCTTTGCTGCTTGTCGATCAGATCGTGTTTTCGTGGACTCGATCGTAGAGAAACAAGCTCCTTTGCTGAATTTTCCCAGCTTGTCGGGTTTGGTTTAGCGATGTTTACCGCGAGACATGCACAAACTGGCCTAGTGGCCACGAGCCTTTACCCCAAACCCTAAACCCTTTAGGTACGAATCCTTACAGCCGTTCGGTTTCTCTTCGGTTTCGGCGCAGAACTGGTTCTGGCACCAGAAATTTGCCTAAGCCTGAGAATCCAAGGCCCTACCCAGTCTCCATGCTAGTTCCGTTTTGGATTGCCTTATTTAAAGATGAACAGAAGCTTGTTAAGGCTAGAAGAGGCACTACAATGGCGACTGTACTATAGTATGCTACAGGCGACTATACTATCGTGTGCTACAGGTAAACCCTAATTCCTTAACGATCTTTCAGCCCCGGACCTCTGCAGCCTAGTCTCATGCATTAAAACAAAGCACCCAACACTCCATAAGTCTGAAGACTCTGCACCCTAAACCCAAAACACCCCAAAACCTGAGCCCCTGGACCTTGAGCTATAATATTGACCGAATCTCAGGCGAAAAGTCATTGCGTCAGCTCTTTTCGCAGCCACAGCGGCTGGCATTGGTGCGGGCCTCGGCAACGAGAGGGGGTTTTCAGACTCCAAAAGACGGCGTGAGACTTGTTCAACTACTTTCCTGTGCAGCATTGTAAGTGTTGTTGCACCGCAACTTCTCGTGCTAGGTGCAGCAGTCATGGTTGGGGTATTCAATGCACAGGCTCGCACAACTTGAATGGGCCTAGTTCAAATACTATAGGAGTCGGCAGAAGTCTCAATAGCATAGACTTTTCGTCCCAATATAGTTATAGTAAAGTTAACCAAAAACCCGTATTTTTGACTGGTATAAGCCACAGCGTTACACTGTTCAGTTTTGCCTCGATCTGCAGACGGTTGAAGCAATAGTTGAAGTGTCTTAAACCCTACAAGCACCAAAGGCTGAGTTCTTGTTAACGTTTTAGTTTAAGTTACCATACCAAAGAATCCATATTATTCACTATAGATCCCTATTATGCTATTATAAAAGAGATTCCTTGTCAAGACCCCAGGAGGTGGAGAGTTTAGAGATTCCAACCCGAGCCTTAAGACCCACCAAAAGCAACAAATGCCACGAAGCCCTAAAGACAAAGAGTCTGGAAGTTACGAAAGCTCCCTCTGTGGAGAGAAGAGCTTTCGTTTGAGACCCAGCTCTGCTGATCAGCCAAAGGGGGTGTGGGTCGGGGGACCTGTCCCAAACGCCCTCCGTTTTCGAGCCACCCCCAGGCCATGAGGTGTTTCAGGCGTGGGCCGTGCGGGCTCATTTTCGGGGCTGCACGCGGGACTCAAGGAGAGACGTCTTTGTGGAGAAGCGGGACCCCCATGATGCTTATGATGCCTGGGCAGGGGGGCGGGGTGTGACATGCAGCGCTAAGTGAAAGGAGCATCGCCCCTCTCCGTTCTCTTCCGCCCCCGCGCTGCTTGCCCCCGGTTTGTGTGCTTTGGTCCCCCCCCTTGTGGCGCAAGCTAGTGCCGTAAAACCCTGAAGCCTAGTTAGTAAGACCTAAACCCGCCAATGCAGCCCTAAATCTTGAAACCTTGTGCTTGAACCCTTTAGCCTTCTATCGAAGCTTCAGCCCTTAGCCGGACGATGCATTTTCCAGGAGCGCTTTGTGCAGCGGGGTGGTGCTGCTGATTTGGCTGCGACGGCCGCGGGCCTAGGATCACCGAGGGTTGCGCGTTGTGAGGGTGCCAGGTTGCACGCTGTCGGGCGGAGAGCTTAGGGCTTCTTCAAGAAAAGCAAGATCCTAGTATTAGGGAGACTCTCGAAAGGGGGTCCTTCTAAACCCTACTTCTGGCTCTCTTAAAGGAGACCTTATTGAGAGGGTCTATATCCCCAAGAGTCCCCCTAAGCCTAAGTTCTACAAGATACCATCCGTTCCTTGCGTTGTTAGTAAGTCTGAAGCGCCGTTGGCACTTTCCGCATTCGATAGTGTTTTGTCTGGCTGTAGCCTCTTGACGCCTGTGTAGCTGCTTGGGCGTTACCACAAAACTTCCGTGCACTCCGCTAGCAGGAAAGGAGTCAGGAGGCAAAATGCACCCTTCGAATTCGATGAGTGGGAGTTTTCTAGGAGTGTCGTTCCCAAAACACAATAAGATATATGGTTGTTGACACGAGTCTCACTTCAACTCATTCTGTATAAACCCTAGTACCCTAAACCATAGAAGTTAGGCCATAGAAACCCGAATTCAAAACCCTAAACCCAGAAACCCTGAGGAACTCATTCTATAATGTAGGGGCCTGAAAAATTAGGGTTTGCCTTCCCCTACCCTAGTCACAGGGGCCATTAGAGTCGGGGTTTGAGAGGTTTACTATGCGATAGCTTTACATATCAGGACACAATGGGCAATAGCAGCAGCATTACTCCCCAAAGAAGCCCTGCCACGCCACCGTGGGCCCTGTGTATCAGTGTAAGTCCTCGTGACGTGAGGTTTCCCATCCGGCCAATCGCGGCAACAAGCCTTCGGCCACGCAGGCCATTTTAGCAGAGCTTGACAGGTTAGAACGTTTGGCCCTCCCGGGTGTGATAGCAGGCTTTGCGACTAAGGGGTTCAAGGTTTGGGATTTATCTTTGTAATGTTGCTTTGATTCCAAAGTGCTGAGACTCCCTGAACCACGACTACCACCATCCCCCTGCAGTATTTGTAAGTCCATATAAAACCCTGCAGTACTTGTAAGTCCATATAAACATGCATGCAAAGAATCTTTAGTCCTGTGAAAAGTTCTCAAGCAACCTCAAGACTCATGCGAAATCAAAATTGTTTCAAGTCCTGCCAAGACTATGAAGCTTTCTCTTCCTGAACTAATCTGCCCGCACTGAGCTCTACACCCCCAAACCCCCAAAAACCCGCCCTAAACGCATCTAAGCTCTCTACCCAAAACATGCCCAGAAGCCGACAGGCTACAACTAGGAGAGCAGAATCCTGACTCTTTTCCAGCGAGCCCTAAACCCTAAAACCTAAACCCTAAACCCTAAACCCTAAACCCCCCACCCCCCAAAAAAAAACCTAAACCCTAAGCCCTAACTCGGAGGCGCCCAAGAAGAGCGGAGGGACTCGACGAGGAGCTCGGTTTGGCGCTCCAGCGGTTCTAGTGGTCTAGGGTTTAGGGCTCCATGTTTCTTGGGGGTTTAGGGGTTTAGGGGTTTAGGGTTTAGGGTTTGGGGGTTTGGGGGTTTGGGGGTTTAGGGGTTTAGGGTTTAGGGTTTCAAAGCTCTCTTGGCTTCAAGGTTTTGCGTAGCCCGTCTTGAGTAAATGGACCTTTGCCAGCCGAAAGTACCAGTTCACTCCTCCTCGAAAAGGCGTTCCTAAATCGGCCAGCTTCTCCATGATCTGATTGTGCGATAGCTTCAAAAACTCCGTGCGCTTGTTCTTGCATGTGCCCGGAGTCTGTCTGCCGGTACCTTTCTTTGACACAATACTGCACCGTGCTCTGCATCTGCATATTGCGATTGAATTTGTGCGAAGCCACCCTCAACTGGCCAACATCAGCCTTTTCTATCATTTTGGTGTCTTGCCAAAAAACAGTGGCATGAGCCAGCTGAAAAACAAAAATGGCAACCCTCCTCCTCCTCCTCCTCAAGCTCCTCTTCCTCCTCCTTGTCCGTGTACTCTGGACGAATCAATCTTCAGCGGTGACCATAGCATATAAGCGTCCTAAACGAGCTCACGTATTCACTGAGCCCCCTAAAACCCTAAAGCCCTAAACCCCAAGCCTCAACTGCTTAACCCTCAGTTCCTATAAGCCCCAAACCCGAAACCTCTACGTCGTCAGCGAGCCCTGTCCTGAACCCTTGATGCCTTGTTAGGGTTTAGGGGTTCAGGGTTTTCGGGTTTAGGGTTTTAGGGTTTTAAAAGGGTTTAGGGTTCAGGGTTTAGGGCTTCAGGGTTTAGGGGTTCTGGGGTTCAGGGCTTTAGGGTTTTAGGGTTCAGGGTTTTAGGGTTTAGGGTTTGGAGCCGGACAGGAGGTGCTTCGCGAACCCTTCCTAACGAGAAAGCACGCGATGCGACGGACAGGCCGGCCACCCAAGGGCTATAGGATTTGGTGAGTGCCTACATGTGCTTCAGGGTTGTTCCTTCGAAATTTGGCAAGGATGCAGGAATTCTGATGCACTACGGATGTGTGATTGTAATTATTGCAGGTTGTGTGTTTCGGGGTTCAAGTCCCAGCCGGCTTCACCAAGGACGCACGGTCGAAAGTATGATCTAATTTCAACGGCACGACTCTCCCGTCTTTCGGGGGAAGAAACTCGGCTTGCTGCAGTTTGTGACGTCTGGGTTTAGGGTTGAGACTTGGGGCATGCCTTTCTGTGTCCACTGCGGGGCCTTTCGGGTACAACCCTATAAGAATCTGTGTTTGCACCCAGCCCTAGGTCCCAAATCCAGCACCCTGAACCCTCGACCCAAGTAATGGCCACTGAACCCTCAACCCAAGTAGTGGCAATGATTGTCAGCTACTTGCTGACCGCTTCTGTCCTGGAGTAGGCCCTCACCCTACAGTAAACCCCCTGACCGCTTTTTCTCTCAAACAAGGAAAGATGAAGACCAAAGTCCCTGGCTCCCCAAACCCGAAACATGCAAGTCCAAAGTCAAAAACCCCAAAGCTCTAGACCCTTATGTGGGATCTCTAGCTCTGCGAGTTGGAAAAGAGGCGCTTAAGCAAAAAAATCTTATGCCCAATAAAGCGACACCATTTCTAGATCCAAGTCCCGACAGCTCCGAACCCCAAAAGCGAAGCCATCCTCGGCTCCTTTCAACCCCCCCACACACACCGAGATTCAGGACTCCAAGCCCTAAAACCATCTAATACAGAGGCTTCAAGAATTACCTATACTATACTATTTTGGGGGTTCCCTATTATAGTTGTAGTATAATCCCTAATCTAATTATTATGGCCCCTACATTACAACGGCAATCCTCCAGATCCTAAAAATTTCCAAATTAAGACCAAACCCTAGGCTGCCCCTAAACCACTACGGTTTAGGGTTTAGGGTTGCTACACCCCTACACCTCAAACTTGCTATGAATCCAAAAATCGATTGTCAACATGTCATATGAGACCTATAACCACAACACACTTGTATCAAACTCTGAAGCCTTTTACTAGTTTAAAGCGAATATAGATCGTATCCTGTATAAAAAAGACTTCCGAAAACCCTTCTAAACCATATATACATACATACATGCATACATACATACATACATACATCTTCCAGACGCAGCGAACGAGTCGTCGCCTAGCTAGTCAAGGCAGAGCCTTTGGCTCCGGCACCTCGAAGGTGCGCACCTTTGTGCCCCCCCAACAACACTGCAGCTACGGATAGCAGTACAGCGAAGTTTACACCAGATCACACAGTTCATAAAGTTTCACAGGATGGAAGCAAAGGCATGACGGTGTCAGCATTGGTAAGCGGAGCAAAGTAACGGCCCCTGTTCACTCGAACACCTCAGTGCAGATGAGAACATATGCCGATGTACTTGCTTGGTATACGGATGCAGAGGACTGCAGCTGTGCAGGGACGCCATCATCCGTCAAGTGCCAACTATTTTCACCACTGCGCAAAAGGCTGCGATAGTGTCCCCTTGATGCAGCCTCACCGTTGTGCAAGATTGCCGCGCGCACCTGACACGGTTTCCACTGCACGACAAGGTCATATGAGGATGTGAACACCGGCATACGCATGTTGTCGCTAAATTCATCCAAGGCCTGGAAGTCTTTAGAGACTCGACCGCAGCTGTCATAACGAAACCTCCGCAGTTGGAGTATCAGCACGGGCGGTGCAGAGGTGAGAGCAGTGCGATAGTGCTGGGAATGCCACTCCTGAATGCAGTGCTGCAGCCCCCTGGCAGCAGCAGGCACGTCAATGGTAATGGGCATGTCAGTGGAGGATGAATCGCATGTTGTCACTCCTGCATCATCCAGTCGTCGCATAGCGCAAAACCCATATAAGCATCGAAGCCTGAGCCGAGGCAGCAGGTAAAGGAAGAATTCGTGCGCATCATGCTGCTGAAAAGGTTGGGCCCACTGCCCTATGAGGAATCTCCAACCCATCTGCTTGTGCAGATCAAGAGAGCAGCGGACCTGGGCAAGCTGATGCATGCCGGTAAGTCCACCATAGTGCGCAGGAGCGCCGGGTCGATGGGAGTATGGAATGGACCACAGGAGCGCCAGCAGTGTGGCATTCATGTAACAGGCAGTGCCACTGGGGTTAGAAAGAGCGAGACGAAGGACGCAGCTCACATGCACAGGGGTAGAAAGACTATCCGAGCTTGGAGAGCTGACAGACAAGGTATTAAGGCCCCGACCAACCACAGTAGATTCATCGGCCCCTGGCTCATCTACCAGATCGCCTCTTGAATCTGTGTCGCGAGCCCCGAGAGGCCCGGCCGATCCCGGCGCAATCTGGATCCTAAAGGATGACGAGCCGAGCTGTTTATGAGCTTCAGCAACAGGCGCCACATTGCCCCACCATCGTCCCGAAGTCCGAGCTCGAGAACAAAGTGCACCCACTCGGTCGTGGGGTTCTCGACAAGCGTTCGGATCGATGCAAACCTCCTGACGGAGTCCGGGTCGATCAAACGGGAAAGTTCCTGAAGCGTGCCCTGAAGCTCCGTCGGGGGAAGAGGTTTCACCTGATCGTCCAGTTCGAGGGACCGCGTCTGTGGATTCCACTTCATCTACGATCATGATCCGTCCACAATCCACTTGAGATCCGTAGCATTCTTGAGGGACTGCTCCTTGTCCAAGATTAGCCTCGCCCTTGTCGCCATCTCCTGCAGGACCGCCTTCATCAACACCACTCGAAGTGGGCTTGTGATTTTGGTGGGATCCTCCTGACGAAGCCGACCCCATTCGGTCGCAATCCCGTAAAGATTCGGGAGAAACGATTGCGCTCCGCTGCGCATGTAGAAGTGCAGACGTGTATCCATCTGAAGATTCTGTATGCTCAGCTCGTGCCTGACTAGAAGAGTCGCCACTTTTCGAAGTAAGCCATCCTCGTAGTGTCCCGGATCCTGCAGACCACTGAAGTTTGGACGACGGCGACCTCCCCACTGGTTCTTTCCCTTGCCCTTGCCTTTCCCTTTGCCTTTGCTCCTTGCATCGCGCGGCTGACCCTGGAGGGGGGCCGCTGCTAGGGAGGCTGCTGTGTTGGCCGTGGACTGGGTGGACTCCGTTGAGGTGAAGAAAGGCTCCTCGTCCTCTCGGTGGCACTGCGTCGACGTTTGGTCATGAGAGAGGCCCCCGGCATGCCGGTGGAGGGCATCATGAAGTTCGTGAACAGCTGCAGCTCTCGATTGTCCATTGCAGTCGCCATCGGGAAGCCTGGATAGCTGCTTCGACGCGCACTCAGCCTCAAGCAAGGTTTCAAGAAAAGCCAGCATGACAATCATGGAGCACTGCTTCCAGTGATGTTGCTTGTCAAACTTCGTCAGCCCACAGTAGCAACACGGTTTCTTGACTGAGCGACGGAGTACTTGAGCCTTATCAAGGGCACGGGGCAGCAATCGCTTCCATTCCTCATGCGCCTGACCCATGTGAACCTTCAAGCCCGAGGATGTGACAGCCCACTGACCACAAAGCGGGCAGAAGTGCTGGAGACGAGAACGTAGATCCTCCCGGAGCAAGAAATGTTGATACATACATACATACATACATACTATATACCAAGAAAAGCTGCCAAACAAGCTGCCAAAACCTTATCAAACAAAAATCCCATGGAGGCTTTCTCGCTCTCTGGGCCTGGTCCAGAATCTGCAGCGAAACGGCTGCTACTACCGGGCCCAGATGCAGATCGGATGCTCGCCTGAGGTTTGAGGGTTTAGAGTAATTTATTTAGGGTTTCGACTTTGGGGTTTAGGCTTGAGGGGTTTAGTACTTTATATTTAGGGTTCAGAGTTTGCGGTTTAGGGTTGAGGGGTTTTGGGGTTTAGGTCAAGGTCGTAGGGTGTTGGGTGTGGCGTTTAGGGTCTGAAGGCTCGGGTCCCGGAGTGCTATACGGATGATTGAGGAATATACCATAATTCCCATAGACTAGGGTTACCCACAATAAGGAATAGACCATAATTCCCATAGTTTAGGGTTACCAATAAGGAACATACCACAATTCCCATAGTTTAGGGTCCTTCGGTAATGGCAGGGTGTATTTCATCAACCGTACGATAGCATCTTCGGGCTGGGGCTTCAGTCTAAGGGCAGAGAGCTTCGGGGGTTTCCGTCGCAGTTGGTCCTCGGAGCCTTTATTTTAAGTGTTGGCTGCGTAGAGCTTTGTGGGTTTTAGGAGCAATTGCTGCGCAGTTCTTGGGGCGGAGGGTTTCAGAGGTTGCGATTTAAGGAATTTGCTTGGATTTTCGGGTTTCGGACCTCGGATGGAGACAGGATGCTGGTATGTCATTCTGAAGCTATGGCTCGACGAGTCACCTTTGTGTCGCAAGTCACACCGTAATACGCCGCATGTTTCGTCAGGAATCCCAAAACTCACCCCCTGTTGGGCGTTCTAGACTCTAACTGTAGGACTTCTTCTGGTGAACCAAAAAGCCTGCAAGGAGTCATCCTTCAGTTGGAAACCGTTCGGGCGGGTGACAAGCGCTGATGGAGCTTGAGTAAGCAAAGAGAATCACTCGCGAGCCCTGCGCATGGACGTTTCTTAAAATCAGTGGGCCTTTTTTCGAGGATCCTTACAGTATGGATCGAAAAAAGGTGGTGTGTACATCATGGTTACCAGATATGACCTCGAAAATCCCACGCTCCAATTAAATACTAACCCCGAAGCCAAGTGGAAACAGAAGCGGTAGCAAGACGTAGAGCACTAGTCACCCAAACTAGACCAACACAGTCTAGAATGAATAATGTAGCGCCCACATATCTCAGCCTGGCGCCTAAACCCTAATGCCGCAAAGCCCCCAAATCCTGAACCCCTAAACTCTAAACCCTCAACATTTAACCCAAACTTACCAAGGATATCTCCGACTTGTTTCTCGTGCCTTGGCTCCTGTGCCTTCGGGGTCCAAGCACCCAATACCCGACGCGACCATAACAGACTTTGCGCACGCTCTTTCTGTAAACCCTAGCCTAGTGACCCTACCGAACAAGCAGGAAACCCTAAACCCTAAACCCAAGGGGCCTAGAAGCTTAAGGTATATTCCAGGACCCCCAAGCGCCACTGCCCGTTAGCAGAGCCCTTCTAGTCCTTAATGGTGGGTGTTTCGGCTAGAGGTTACTTGGGGAGTCCAGGCAATTACTTGGGTCTGGTGGTTTTAGGGTCGTATTTTTGGGAGTGTAAGATTGCTGATTAAGTTCTTAGTTGGGTTTCTAGGATGGTCGTAGTTTTAGGTTAGTGCCTTGGGGCTTCTAAGAATGTCAGGCACTTGGAACTTTAGGGTGAGCTGATCCTGTCTTTGATGGTGTTTGTGTTTCTTCCGGACTGTTGACCCCGGTTTATAGGAGGCTTCTAAGAATCAGGGGCTACCTTGTTCAGACGCCCTTATCACCTCAAACCCTAAGCCCTGAACCCGTCTCAGCCCTTATCAGCCTAGAGCCTGTTCACCAAGAGGCCTTCCTGACCCCTCGGCTGCCCTCCTTTTGGAGCATAAGTTCTCACTATTCCGACCAGGCGGCTTAGGTGAAGGCCTTGGGGGTCCTGTTTGAAGGATCAGGCCCGGTAGTCTGGTAGAAAGTATACAGAGCTGTCAGCTATCGTGCCTCAGGGAATAAATTTTCGGATGTCTGTTGTGTGGCTTTAGGGATGTGCTTCGGTCGCAAAGGTTTAGGATCAGCATCAAGGTTCGCGGTTCTGAGTCAAGTGGTACCACTGCCTGAGACTGAACAAAGTGGGTGGCTCTCCTCAACCAGAACTAAAGAACTAAAGAAACAGAAGCTCCAAAAATGCACCCGTTAGGGTCTAGTTAGGGTGTCGGGTTCGTCTGAACATCTCAGGAACCCGTACAGGCACCCTACACCCTAAACCCTTAAAGGAACCCTCACAACTACAAACCCTTACAGGAACCCTTATAACCATAAACCCTTACAGGAACCTTAACATGAAAGGTACTTAGGATCCCCTTCTGAACCCTAAACCCTACACCCTTAACCCTAAACCCTTGCCGGAACCCTTAACACAAAAGGTACTTCTAGGTCCCTTTGGGCTCTACCTGCGAGGCTCCTGGAGGTCCCCTGCGCCCGCAGAACCTGTGCGGCAGTGTCTCCAGGCAAGGGTTTTAGGGGCCTTGCGGGTTCAGAGCTTTCTAGGGGGGTTGGAGTATTTGCCTAAGCCCTAAACCCTAAATCCTAAACTCCCTAAACGCTAAACCCTAAACCTTTAACCTGAAAGCCTAAACCCTAAACCCTAGGAGGGTCTGGGGTTTAGGTGTGAGGGCTCAGGGGGTTGCAGTATAGATCAGTATAGTATCGCGGCTTGGAAGGATTTGTTGTTTTGTTCAATGTTACGGTGTTCTCGCTGGATTTCACAGGGTTGTTGCACAGGGCTTCGATGTAAGGTCCTGGGTATTTAGTAGTACGAATGTAACTACTATGGTTTTTGGAGTTTAGGCTTTAGGGCATAAGCCACCAACGCATACCGTCTTGCCCACAGACTTACGGAACCTGTACAGAGCCGTTCAAAGAAGCCTGAAGGGAGCCACTACGACGGCCCTAAGCGGCAAAGACTCTCAGGCTAGAAGCCTCGTACGCTCCAATATAGGAGCCTAAATAATTACCAATACTAGTTTGGGGGTTTAGGGGTTTAGGGCTTAGGGTTTAGGGGTTCCGTATTTATACTTATAGTATAATATACCCCCAATACCCTATTCTAACTATCAAGGCCCGTAGAGTACACCCTCAACCCCTGAAGCCTGAACCCTAAACCTCAAAACCCTAAACCGTCGCCTGAAGGCCTTGCGGGAGCTCTTGTCCCAGGCGCACGAGCTGGCTTTGTGGACTAGTGAGGGTTTAGGGCCAGCCACGGCTTAGGGTTTAGGGTTTTTTGGGGTTTAGGGCTTTTTGGGGTTTAGGGTTTCGGGTTTCGGGCCAGGGTCTTGGAAAGTTTTGGTGTTCAGGGCTGGAAAGGTCCGGGCCTTTCAAATCTCGGGCCCTGCAAAAGACCTTGGAAACTACTTGGAGGCCCAGGGGACTTAGTAAGTGGGTTATAAGTAGAGTTATAAGTACCCTAAATGGAGTTACCCTAATTATAACCCTACTTATACCCGACTTACTAAGTCCCCTGGGCCTCCACGTAGAGCCGGGCCAGGATCCTCCAAGAAAGATCTTCCCAGGCGATTTTTCGAAAAATTGAGGGTGCCGTTGGCAAGGGTCCTAGTATCAGGATCCTATTCGATGCCTTTAGTTGCTTGACAGTCCAAGAACGTCTCTAGCCCTTGAAATTCTTCTCAGCATTGCGAGATTGACTAGTGGCCGGGCCTTTGCCAGCGTAGTTAGCCCCCGAACCGAAACGGGAAGCACGAAGTAGCGTCAGGTTGTACACATTCCATAGGTGGGCCTTCGCCTTCTAGATTGATGGTCTGACGCTGCAGCGGGCATTGCGCACCTATCCAACATCCAATGGCAGCCCGAGTTTCCATTCCTCGCAGCCCCAGGCCAAGACCCTGCACATCAACACCTCGCTGTGCTAAACCCAGAAACCCCTTATATAGGGGCCATAATAATTACCTATACTATTTTGGGAGTTCCTTTTCATAACTGTAGTATGATATACCTCAAAACCCTGTTCTAATTATTAAGGCCCCAATAATGACCTATACGTAATATTTTGGGGGGGTTCCATTTTATAATTGTAGTATAATATACCTCAAAACTCTGTTCTGTTTATTAAGGCCCCTACATTAGAGAAGAGCTAACAAGGAATAGGGCTACAGATTGGGGATCAGAGTTTCCGGTTTTGGCTTTAGGGCTTTAGGGGTTTGGGTTTCAGCATGAATTTTGTGGGTTTAGGGTTTATAGGGTTTATAGGGCTTATAGGGCTTATAGGGTTTATAGGGTATGTTTCAGCACTTCCTCCGGCCTTTGAGGACCTTCACAAGTTGCCAGATGAGTTTGCCCAGACGTTCGCTGAGGCGCAGTGGCATGAGGCTTATATGCCTTGTTGTGAGGGTGCCGAGTACATGATCACATCTAAGCACAACCAATCTGAACCCGCCTAAATACTAGCCTAAACTGCCGCTACCCTAAACCCAAGTAATATACGGGTCTCGTTAATTATCTACATTATTTTGGTATTATAATTATACGGTATAGAACCCCAAAACCACGTTCTAATTTTTCGGGCCCTCATATAATCTGGTTATTTCCTCCTTAGGGCCCTTCGGGTTTTCCACGGTTACCAGCTGAACATTTCAGGTTCGAGGGCGTTGAGTGGTGAGTTTCGGAGAGAACTAAGCCCTAAGCCCTAAACCGTTTGCGACGAAGGCCCTGCAAGCTCACTTTCATGAAGCCATCTCTGAAAACTCCACGAGTCAAAGCGCGAATATCCCGAGGAGTTCTGTCAATTCTTCATTGCCACTGTGTCACACGTACTGCGACAACCTCGGCTGCGACTTTTCTGCCATGTCTTATGACATTCCCGCTTCCGTTGCAGTTGCTATGAATGTAAGAGATCTCGTCCATCTACTACCGCTGCTGCTGCTGCTGCTGCTGCTGCTGCTGCGGCTGCTGCTACACGACGACGAGGACGAGGAGGACGGACGAGCACTCGATGACGACGACGTACCAGGACCATGATGGCTACGACCCCGATGACGACTACTGGCAGTACTGCTGCTTCCATCATCATCGCTACTGCTGTGAAACCACCATCGTGACTCACCACCGGCAAACATTGAGCACAAAAGTACTGCCGACACCCGACAAGATACGGGGAACGGCCGAGCAGCTAAACGGCCAAGAACGGCCAAGCCAGACCAGAAGGGGTAGCAGAGGCACTCGAACCTCGGAACGTACCCCTCGGAACGTTTGGAGCACGAGGACAGGCGAAGGTTACTTGCAATCCTGGAGTTCCACGATGGGATCCGTTAGGTCGCACAACCCTTATAGAACCCTGTTTCATATACAACCCTCAAACACCCTTTTCCCTAGCTTGATACTGGAAGTGCTCCTCCAAGGGATCCGTGCGAGACTGTCGAGCCCTCGCAAGTCTTCCATTGGCTGAAGTTGGGCGGGATTTGGAGCTTTGTTTAGGGTCGCAGGGTTTGATTGAAGCTAGCTATGTGATCGCACATTCAAAATGCCTTCAGGACCTTCGATAGAAGAGAGGCTTTAGTATTCAGCAGTAGTATCCCCTCGGTTGTAGTTCCAGTTTTCTTATACCCCACTATACCTGCAAACATCTGCAAACCCTACTGGAGTTATCAAGGCCACTATATTGAACCTCATACAAGCCGTGTAAATCTTAATCTTACAACGCCAGGTAAGACCCTGCGAAAACAGGATGGCCTTACCCATAGGTTCCTTAGTAGTTCCTTTTTGGGATTACCCCTTAGGGTTTAAAATATGAACCACAAAAAGGAACTACTTAGGAGCCTATGGGTAAGGTTGTTGTTCAATCTGAGCAGGCCCTCCCACGCGTGCTGGCCGAACATGGGCTGACATGCGCCGGGGCAGGTGGATGTTCGGAAGAGCTTCGGGGATTCGGTGTGAAGGGTGTAACTTCTGGAGGACTCATGGGAGTAAGTGAGGTTCATGCTGTTAGGGTTTACCTTAAAACGACCATAACCTCCTCCTGTTTAGTAGGTTCTTCTTGCAAACCTTAATACGGATGCAATAAGGGCACTACATTTTTCTAGGTCTTGGTACGGCAGGGTAAGGTTGAGTCTCAAGGGGTTTGGCTTATACAGCTCCCCGCGCTGGGCTGTTTGGTGTTAAGCAGGTCAGAAGCTTAATGATTTTAGGATTTAGGGTTTTTAATGGTTTGGGGTTTGTAACTGTAGTGGCTTAGGGCAGAGCCACCTGAGCGAACCTTGCATCGCAGTAAGGCCCCTCATTCCCAACTGGTGTCTCCACGTAAAGGTTCTCCGCCTAATGCTTCCTCCCCTGCAATTTAAACCGGGGTTGCGAGTTTCCTTGTAGTCTCCATAGTAGTTCCTTGGCCACTGTATTTCTGAATAAGGTCTAAAGGGCTTCGTTTCTAGGTCTAGCAAAGCTGGCAAAAAAGACGGATCGAGTCAGAGTCCTGACACTGAACAATAACCCTAAACCCTAAACCCCTAAACCCCTAAACCCCTAAACCCCTAAACCCCTAAACCCTAAACCGCTAAACCCTAAAAGAAGCTTTCTATAGACTTTGAAGCTTCCATCATATGGGTAGATCTCGAACTTAGGCTCCCTTTTTGGGTCCCCAATACAGTACGGCACCCTTATAACAAAGGACCCCCACAAGGGATCCTAATTTAGAGAACTACCCATCTTCATGAAACTACATACATTAATAATTACCCTAACCCTCCAGGTACCTACTATAACGGGTACTAGAGCTGCCAGGGCCCTATCTAGTAGGTACCTGGAGGGTTAGGGTTATAGCATGGCCAGCATGCCCAGCTCGCTTTTAATAGGATTTAGCGAGGCCAAGGCTCTCAAAATAAAAGATGTAGTGCGGAGCCCTACCTCGAGAAACCTGCCGAGGGCTTTCGCATTGGGCCCTCCACGGGCCTTGAGGTGTTTGATGGATAGAGTTAGCTATGTTTTGGCTGTTTCTTCATATTCCTGGACTCAACGATTGACCAGAGAGAACAGGCAACTCAGCAGCCATAAACAGGAACAGGCCGTTAGTTGGTTGCATGTTCTTCCAGCGTTTCCGGGATGCAATGGCTCGTTTGCAGCACGCACGCCATAACATAGTTCGTGCCTTGTCCAGCCTCACGAGCTTGGAAGTCGCTTTGAAGTCACACGAAGCTGCCTGCCTTCACGCTCTGAATCCTAGACCCTGCAAATATCTCTATGCCCCAAACCCTAAACCATCTCACGCCCAAAAAAGGGTCCCGGAGTACCTGGTATTGTAGAAAGCAGGGTTTCTCCAGCAGGATGTCGTTAGGATACGTTCAGGCACGCATCCCCCACGTAGGTACCCAGGATCTATAAGCCTTATAGCCTAAACAATCTCAATTCCAGGTCTCCGTCTCTACATCAGCTTCAAGCCCAAGTGCTCTTCGGAGCCGATACTCTCACGGCCCTACGACTTGGCGAAAGAGGCCTGGGATGTAAGAGTTTCTGGCTTAGGGTTGAGTCTTTGCGCTTCAAGCCCCAATAAAGCTCTGTTCAACAGAAACAAGTCCTGGAAACCCATCTACGGCCTCATTGTTCTAGCCTACCTCAAACAATCTCAACCCACCCTAAACCCTAGCCAAAGCCTTCTGCTTTAGAACTTAGCAGATAGGACGCTCCGCTAGCAAATCATACAAGCCTTAAAACGCCGACAAACCTCCCCCCCTAAACCCTCAACCATGAGTTCTAAGCCTTAAACCCCCGTGAACCCCAAATTCCCTGACCCAGCCACAGTCACAGCTCCCTCAACCACCGTACAAACCACCTTGCAAGCGCTCAATCTCTAAACCCTATCCCACAAGAGATTCCTTCAACAACTCCTATAAAAACCTGAAGAAAAAGCCCTTCAGATTCCCTCTAACATCCAGGAAAGCCCTCCTTTGCAAGCCGCATAAATCTCCCTAAACCCTATAAACCCTAAAACCCTAAACACAAAAAATCTATGAATCCCTAAACCCCGTGAAGCATTGTCCTTAAACCCTAAACCCTATAAACCCTAAAACCCTAAACACAAAAGTTCTATGAATCCCTAAACGGGTCCCTCCGAAGATGGAGACCTAAACCCTACACCCCACGGGTCCCTCCGAAGATGGAACTCCACCGGGGCCTCGCCGCCTTCGCTGCGCTTGGCGCGGCGAAGTCTTCCCTGGGCCGATCGGCAGAGGCGCCCCGGCGCAGGGCCTAGGGTTTATAGGGGTTTGGGGTTAGGGGGTTTGGGGTGTAGGGTTTAGGGGTTTAGGGGTTTGGGGTGTAGGGGTATTAGGGGTTTCTAGAAGTTGTGCAGGGTTTGGTCCGGATTTTTTGGGCGGGTTTTGCCAGACTTCTGTCAGACGTTTGTTTTGTTTGCTTTCTTGTCGGATTGCTCGTGCGCCTTTGCCTGCCCTGCCCTACCCTGGTTCTGGCTGGGCTTTTTGGCCTTTGCTGGATAGCACCCTAAACCCTAAAACCCTAAACCCTAAACCTAAACCCTAAACCCTAAAACCTAACCCTAAACCCTAAACCCGAAAACCCTAAAACCCTAAAACCCTAAACCCTTTTGGCTGGGTCCCGAGCTTTTGGGGCGGTTTCCAGCGGGTTTGCGGAGGCGCTGTTGCCTGCAGAACAATGCACCCAACCAACAGACAACTTCTGGGTTTAGGGGTTTGGGGGTTAGGGTTCAGGGTTTAGGGAATTTTCCTGGGCTTCAGGGTGTAGAGGTTTAGGGGTTTTGGGGGTGTAGAGAGGGTTTAGGGGTTCGAGTGGGTTTCGGGTTGAACGGGTTGAACGGGTTTAGGGCTTTGGGGTTTGTAAGGTGTGGGGTTTAGTGCTTCTGTTTGGCTTCAGGCATGCCTTCAACGGAAGGTTTCTATGACTAGGGTTGGTAAAGGGTTTTTGTGGGCTTTGATGCAATGGCTTGAACAATTGCCGCCATCATTCCCGATGGTTCCTGGCACAAGTATACTATCATGCTGCTCAAGACGCCATCCAAGTACTTACGGCGCCTGTATTCGTGCGGCGGCTGGTTTGAGCCTCGGAGTACACGACAATTTTGTTACGTGGGTGCAAGGTAGTAGGAGTGTAGGTGTAGGTTTGTACTGATGGGGGTGAATGGTTACAGGCATAGGTTTATAACGAATTGCAAGGTATCTGTACAGACCTGAAGTATTTCAACAGGGAATGTACTCAATCGGCATGTGGCCTAACTCCGATACCGCTCTTGCTTGATAATCCCACCCGCTAAACCGCAAGCCCTGCAGAGTAGCGGCCTATGACCCCTGAATGACTCAGTAGATTCCTAGGCAGGCAGGTTGTTGGAGCGACTGGGTATACATGCATGCATGCATGCATGCATACATATATGCGTACACACACACATATACATGCGTACATGCGTGCGTACATATACATCGAGGCATAACCCTAAACCAGAGAACCTGATCACTGAACCCTATCCCTAAACTTCACTAAACCCCAAACCCTCAATTTAAGCACTAAGCCTAACCCTAAGCCCTGAACTTCCTTACAAACCCCAAACCCTCAACCCTTGAAGCACTGAGCCTTATAACCCTTACCCTTACCCTCAAAGGACTCATATTTTGAGCCTTTTGGGCCCAAATACCCTACTATAATATAAGGCTTTTGGGTTATTTTGATGCTAAGGGTTAAGCCCCCGAAGTCCCCAGCCCCGACTTCGAAAATTTCCTTCGGCCCTGAACTGAACCAGTCATGGAGCCGCTTCCGGGATGTCTTTGCCGAGGTGCTGCAGCGACTTTTGGGAGTAGGGTTTACCCATAGGCCCCTAAGTAGTTTTGATTTTGGGATTACCGTATAGGAATCTAAATTTAAACCATAACAAGGAACTACTTAGGGGCCTATGGGTAGTGATGGGTTTAGGGTTTAGGGCTTGGGAGCAGCAGGGCTCAGGGCTGGGGTTTTGAGTTGGGTGTTGGGGCCGGTTTTACGCATGAAAAGCCATAGCTTGTGTTTGGATGATCGGCATGTTTTATTGTAGATTTGCGGGATTTTCAATAAAAGCCACCGGTAGGAATTGACAACTCTGCAACCCAAGCCCTGATCTTTGCAGCCTCGAAGGATTCCCGATCTCTTGCGGGCACAACCTGAGAGTTGAAACCCTAAACCCTAAACCCTAAAAGGCACCTACGGCCCTCTGAGCCCCAAAATCTTAACTCCTGAACTTCGCTGCACGTCTTCTCATCAATCCGAAAGCCTCATCCCTCAAGCGCACCCGTACAAGCAGCAAGCGCCACACCGAGGCCCTTCTCAAAAGTCTACACTGCAGAAGAAGCCCTGTGATAACCTTTAAAAACTGCAGAACAAGCCTGGTTATAACCCTAAATCTGCCGAATAAGCCCTAAACCCAAAACCCTAAACCCTAAGCCCTGAACCGAGAAGCCCTGCTATAACCCTCCAACTGCAGAACAAGCCCTGCTATAGCCCTATAGACCTTTCAAGTCTCTGCCCGCGGCCCACAACCCTGTAAGAACGAACGCTGTGCTAAAGGAGCCTAAATAATTACCGATACTATTTGGGGNNAAGACCTACGCCAAGTTGCAGCGGAGCTGCCACACGACATCCGGTTTCAGAATGAGCCCCGAAGAAGGGGTACCCTCGCTGTCGGATTTTATTTACGGGCTTATAGGATTGATTACAGGGGCCTAAATAATTACCTATATTATTTTTTGGGGGGGTTCTTATTATAGTTATTATAGTATGATTTGCCTCAAAGACTTTATAAATGCTAATTATTCAGGCTTCTGCAGTAGGCCCTCAAGCCCCGAATCTGTCGAGCGAAGCCAGGCGATCACCGAAGCAAAGGGCACCAAGAAACAGCTTATTCGGAACATCGCTGGCGGCTGAGCCTTCTGGGGTTGCTTTTAGGGTTTAGGAGTATTTAGGGTTAGGGTTTAGGGGTTTGGGGGTAGAAGGGTGTTATGAGGCTTCTATAGACTTTAGGGTTCAGGGCTAACGTGACTTTTGAGGCCTCCACAAAAAGACGATGTTCATGCTTCTGTGTTTGTTTGAAACGGTTTCGGATATAGTCTATCTGAATCAAACAAAAATCCCTGGCTTTGAAGGCATGAATGCTTGGATCCCTTCTATAATCCTTACCAGGGGCCTGAAGAGACCGCACGGTGGTCCGTAGAGCGAGTAGTGCAGCAAGCCATTGCTTTGGGAGGTAGATATGAGTCCTTACACAAAACCAACGATCAGACCACAGCTTAAGCATTGCATGATAACGGGTTTAGGGTTTGGGGTTTCGGGGCTTGGGGCTTAGGGTTCAGTTCAGGCATGCCGGTGATGGCCACTCGACCATAAGACTCCTGTTGAGGGTTTAGGGTTTAGGGTTTAGGAGGCCTCTGATCTTGCAAGCCATGAGATGCCAACTCCCCAAAGCCCAAACGCTGAACCCAAAGCCTTAATCGCCTGAAGGCTTCGCCTATAAACCCTTAGCACTAAATGCCAAACCCTAAAGCCCTTCAAGCCCTTATACTGGCCATATCGTCAGCACCCTTATAGTAACCCCCAAACCCTTGAAGAGTAAGTTCATGGTAACCTTATCGTAAGCCCCGTAGACCCAATAGATCCTTGACAGGATCCCTCAAAGGATCCCTTCACGCACTATTCTCTAGACTCTACACCCTTAGGCACTTAAACTCCTAAGGACCCCTAAACCCCCAAGCCCTAAACCCTAAGCCCATATTCTCAAAGGATGCCCTAAGGGAGACCCTACTATAAAACCTTATCATAAAGAAGTCTAAATAATTACCAACATTTTTCCTGAGGGCTCCTTATTATACCTTCCGCACTTAGCACTATCTTTTGGTAGCCTTTCACCTCGTCTTTTCCAAGGCTTTTGGATTTCAGTGCTCGGATGTGCCGGTGGGTTGGGGGAGGTCGGACGCTTCACGGCTTGTGCCCTTCAGACAGCCGCACTCCTTCAGAACATGTCATCTCCGAGGCTTCACCTTCGCACATCATAGAGTCCTACTTCTTAAGAACATGTTGCGCATGCTGTCCTACCTAATGCAACCCACACAGACTGTAGCTTATGTCTTATGTCTCCAAATGTGGTCCTTGCATGTGCCTACATACATAAATACATACATACATACATACATACATACATGCATGCATGCATGCATGCATGCATGCATGCATGCATATATATATATATTTATATTTATATATATTTATATATATACATACATATGTACATACATATACACATACATATATACATACAAATACATATATATATATATACATACATATACATACATACATACACATAAAGTACACATATACATATACACATACCTATATACCTATATACCTATATACTTATATACTTATATACATATATACATATGTACATATATACATATATACATTTCTACATATATACATATATACATATATACATATATACATATATACATATGCATGCATGCATACACATACATACAGACAGACAGACAGACAGACAGCCAGACATACAGACAGACAGACAGACATATACGTATGTATATATATATATATACATATATATATACATATACATATACATACATCTACATACACATGCCTACATATACATACATACATACATACATACATACAGACAGACAGACAGACAGACAGACAGACAGACAGACACACACAAATATATATATATACATATATATATATTCATACATATACATACATATGCACACACATGCCTGCATAGATATACATACATACATACATACATGCATACAAACAAACAAACATACATACATACATACATACATACATACATACACACATACATACATATACATACACATACGTACACATACATACACATACACAGACATACATACATGCATGCATGTATGCATGCATAGACACATGCATTTACACATTCATACGTGCATGCATACATGCATACATAATATACATACATATAATACATTTCAGATTAAGCCTCTAAAGCTTTGATTGAGGTTGCGGAGACCGTAGCCATTAAGATATTGAAATGTAACTTAGCCATACTCAGTTAGGCCGCCATAATATGTCTTGAATAATGCTCCGAATGCCCTATCAAACATGTCCACAACACGCAAACCAGAAAAAGAACAAAAAATATACAAATAATAATAATAATAATGCAAATCGCCAACAACGAACTCTTCGAAATCACGAAATGCCGGCCCTGCCACGGTCTCAGAAGATACCATGATCGACTCCACTCAAGAAGCAGCTTTGAACAATCTATTTCCGTCCAGCGTTTGCGCCTGCGACAAGCCGTCCACGTGCCTGCTACAACCGCTTCCAATCAAGCAAAACTGGCAAACTCCACGGTTCTTGTCGCTACGCACCACATACATCACAAGGTCATGTACTCAAGGGCCTCTGCGTTCCGGTGTTTCCAATGCCAAATGCTCCTGCTTTTTTCATTTTTTTCTTAACCACTGTCTTGATTTCTTGTTTTTTCTAACAACGTCGAAGGTTCAAATTCTTCGAGTTTTTGTCACTTCCTGACAAAGCTCCGTCCATGAACAGACCGAACAAAATTCACTCTGTAGGCATCTTCTTGGTTTCAAAATACTCTTGCTGGCAGGTGCGCCAAAGCCACTTCTCCATTTTTTGCGCCTTTTGACACAGATATACGCAGAAACGCGTCATGTCCACACCCACGCAGATCAATGTTTACAGTACAAAACGCTTGCCTGTCCTGCCGCGTGCGCTTGAACAGGGCTTCCGAGCGTTATAAGGCTCCCACAACAAACCTCGGAACCCCAGCCCCTTAGGCAGAAACTCCTGCATTCGTGGCGGGGAGATTCAGAGGAGCCCCTATTAGTACCCTTTAGCGGAGCCCTCTCAGTCGACTTAGGCCATCGTTGATGCAGCCGAGCACAAGTCGCAAGCGCAGGACCGACGTGCTCTGAGGATTTTGGGTTTACGGGTTAGGGTTTAGGTTTTAGGATTTAGGGTTTAGGATTTAGGGTTTGACCTACCGATTTAGGGTTCCTTATGATGGGTTATTATAAATATATTTTATAAAATATAATATATATGATATATAATATAGTGTATACATATATATATATTATAATATATAATATAATCTATATAATCTATAATCTATAGAATCTTTAATCTATAATCTATAATATATAATCTATAATCTATAATATATAACCTATAATCTATAACATATAATATAGAATGTTTAATGTATTATATATGATATTTCATGTATAATTTATAATATAATATAATTTTGTAATATGATATTATAATATGATATGGTTTGATACAATATAATATAATATAATGTAATATAATATATTGTAATATAATATAATATAATATAATATAATATAATATTTAT
>CAJNJA010085586.1:3625-19943 GCA_905231915.1 Symbiodinium necroappetens
AAGGAGGAAAGGTGCCGATTAGAGTGACACGTGCGCCGGCTGGCTGTTAAAAAAGTAGAACAAGAAGAACAGCAAGACACTGTGTTCCAATCAGGACATAATCACATATGAGTACTGGGACCAGTGGACATTTCTGCCTGCAGCTGTCATGTGCTGTTGTTGAGAGCACAGAGAAGCAGATTTCTTCAGAAATGCCCTTGACTCGACCGCGGCTTGGATCCATGCCGAATGCATAGTTAGGAGCTGATTGCAGGGTTTTACTACTTTCCTAACAAGCTATAGCAGCCTATAGCAGCTATGGGGCGCTGGCAGAAGCCAACCACTCGTCCGGGCCCACCAGCCTGGTTGGCACGACTGGCGGAAGAAATGATGAAGGACACCGGCCTTTCAACTTTAAACCTTTAAGCTTTAAGCATTTGGTCCATGCTTGCAGTGAGCCCACATGCATTCTTGTGCTTGTGAGAGCCGGAGGTGCTAGGAATGTCCGAAGAGCACTCCTGTCTACAGAGATATTGAAATGCATCCACTTGTTTCGTTCATGTGTCTCATGAAACCATTACACCATACATTACATAGCTATACTGATTGATTAGGAACACCTCTAACAGATGTGTCGGTAGATTTGCTGCCCTGGCGCAAGGAAGTAGTTCGTGACCTGCAGTTCCTTTGCATCTGCGGAGGCATGGGCAATCTGTCCACTGCCGTAGCCACTGCATTGAATCCCAGCTGGTTCTTCAGGCAGCTTTCCATACAATCTTCTGCACCTTTACATCAGTCAGATTACATGCCACATAGGATACAAGAATGAAGAAGCAGCTTCCGATACCAGACAGAATTCCATGAGTTTCTCTGAGGCCTCGTCCTCGTCTACTACATTACAATGCTCGGTAAACAGAAAAATCACATTTGAATTGCTCGTGTGTGTGGGCTATAACCATCCACGGTCAGCCAAGGAATGTGGAAGGCGAAGTGGCAGTGACTTTCGATGACATGCTTCACGAGGAAGACCAGTTGACTACCATGGCTGGGTTTCAGACGCTGGTCAGACTGTGTCTTCGGGTGGCTGCAGGACTCCATGCCATGGAAGGTGCAGCAGCAGTTTCTACCATTCAAAACACTCCCATGGCTGTGAGGAGGCTGCGTCTGGATTTCCCTGGCCTGCAACCTCTGGCTGAGCTTCCTGAGCGCAGCCAGCCACGGTCGCAGTGCCCATAATCTCGATGGGAATGTAGAGAACTACGGCATCCGCTCCTTGTCAAAAGTTGGTAAGGTAAGACATTGTTGCCGCTATGTGCAAGCATTTTCTGAATGCCTGGATTCAGGTTGTGCAAACTCCCAGGCCACTTTGGTGGCAGGTTTGATTCTGCTCCTGCACTCCAGAGGTGTCTCCTGGCAGCAATTGCTAGGATGCACTGCCTCGAGCTGCTGCTGTTCTGTTGTTCTTATATGTACTGACCTTGCTGAGGCAGGGTTGCTGACTTGGCAGTCTGCTTTCCGTGTTTGAAATATGCGTGAGAGATCTTTCAGGACAATCTAAGTCCTTTTCATACACTACCATTTCACTTGCCCTAGCACCCAGCACCTGAGGTGCAAATAGTCGTTGAGAATCCGGCCAACTCATGGCTCTTCAAATTTCCTCCCATGGCAGCAGCGCTGGAAGCAGTCAAAGCCAAACATCTGGAAACACATTTGGGACCATATGGGATGAAGATCCAGAAGAAGATCGGGCTGTCATACACGGCTGGTTGGGCCCAGGCAGGGCCCTGTTAAAAAGATGCCACAGTCATCATCGTCACTTTTGTTTCCAAGGCACTTTACCGCGAGCCGTTGCCAACAACTCGCAAGAGAGGACGTGAGGAAATCAATCGTCCCTGAGCTGCAAGTGTAGCTAGTTTCTGAAATGCACGCTTTTGTGATTTCTCGCTAATGCCACAAAGAGGTTCATCATGCACGTATAGCACTGCAGCAGTTGCCTACTAAGTCTAAGTCTAAGTCTAAGTGCGGAGATTAGAGAGCTGTGAGCAGCAGCTGGCAATCTGATAAGGTGGCGAGGCCGACATGCAGTGCGAGTACCAACCAGAACAGTACTACACAAGAAAAAATGGAAAGGTGAATGGGAAGAAGAAGCTGAACGAAACGGCGGTTTACCCAGATGAGTTCAACAGCGCTGTTCCTTGGCCAGAAAGAGTATTCTACTTATATACATTCTGTGCTTACCCTGAAACGCACGCTCAAGAACATATCAAAAAAAATCTTCGCCTGCTGCCAGGTTGCAGAAGCTTTTGTGGCATCAAGGGAATCTCGTGAAGATTGGGCCGACCACATAGAGAAGCTTCCGCTGCAGGACACCTGTTAATTTTTCAGTACTCAACTGAGCATTTCCCATGGTATATAATGCATTGCAGGATCCCGGCAAGAAGTATCCGTACAGCAAGTACATCTTCTTTGAGCAGTAAAGTTAGCTCAGCAACGTTTTCACTGGCAGCAGCGAAGTCGTGTTGCAAGTGAAGCAGTGTCATCTTAAAGAAAAAGCATAGATATAGAGAAACCTTCTCAGAATTCTGATGCCGTCTGCTGCCAGTAAGCTTGGGCAGTGCTCCTGCAAGAGGAGTCTTCATAGGGCAATGGCATAGGTGCCAATGTACACAGCCAGGATTTTGCCAGGCAAAGTTTTGATAGGTCACCGGCAGCTTCTGCAACAGTGCCCTCAGAAAGCTTTCGAAGGAGGCTCATGGCCAGCTAACATGCGACTCTATCTTCTAGAATAAAGCCTCTTGGACAACACTTTGGGGAACGGCCCGGCAAAACATGTTAAGAGGATTGCAGGTATGGTCTGTGCGAAGCAATGCCAAGACTACAGCATTGCCTGATGCACTGTAGCTGTGGAAAGTAGGACAACATGTCTGTCCTCATGATTTTAATTACATGAACGGCCAGAATGGCCAACCGAGCCAATGGCTTCTTCGCCTGGCCTGGCTTAGCAAGGCTTGCAGATGAGGAGAACATGCACCTGCGAAAAAGTAACAGCAGCCCGCAGACAGTGCAGAGGCTTCTGCTGCTCCTCCGTGCCTGCATTATTGTAGCAGAGTTGAAAACAGTTCTTGTGAACACCGTGAAGCAAGCAGTCCGCCATGTAAGCAGAAATGCCTATGCTACCAGTCAAGTACAAGAGTGATCGGGTTTTTGCACGGCCGAGGTCAGTGCAGACATCCGTCTTCTTTTCTGGTTCCTGCGCTGCAGGCAGGACATGAGCCTCCTGTTTGCAGATGTACCTGTGTACTCCAGCATGACTCTAGCTGATCTGGCCAGGTGGCCAAAGAAAGTGTTTGCTGCTGTTGCTCCCAGCAATGTAAAATTAAAATTAAGACCAGGTTCAGCATCCAAACGATAGCTAGGACCAGCTAAGACCCCTGCTTCACATCAAAGTGAAAGCTTTGTGACCAGATTCACCTGTTAGCATGTGGTCTGACCTGAATTCTGTGCATCTCGAGGGTCCATGGGTCCATATGTGGTATTGCTTAACCTCGATCCTCTGTATTCTATAATGATCATGGCAGTGACTGCAGGCCTGGACCCCACACTAGAATCATAAAGATGTGCAGGGCATGTCCTTGACTCTGCAGCTCTAGATCTTGCCCAAGAAAAATTCATGTGCAAGAACTACATAAAGATATGTTTTTCATTCAACCATAGTGCAGGTGTTTGCAGAGACAAAAATAAGGCTGAGTAGCACAAGTCAGACAAGTGTTGCAGGCAGGTGCTGTCTACACCTTGATTTGCCATGTTTTCTGATGTTGATGATTCTTCAGAGAATGAAGCAGCAGCGGCTTACAATACAAGGCAGTCATCTCCAGTGGGCCTTTTTGAGGATGCTGATGCCAGCTCCGAGGAAGTTTTTCCAGGCGACAGCAAGCTGGTCCCTGCCCAAGGCGAGGTGACAGCTAAGCCTGGCGTTCCTGCTGCTCCTGATGCAGAAATGGTCGTCAAGGCAAACTGTGATGATGCAGGATTGACACGACTTCAGTTGGCAGCACGGCGAGCCAGAGAAGCCAAAGCATCAAGACAACCTGCAAAGCCACATGGAAGCAAGGCTTCAAATCCAGCAGAGGCAGATGCACTCGATATTGCCATGGTCCATGTTTCCAGGTCAGGGAAGTCGCGCTTGACAGGCATCCCGCGCCGCCAGGGCCTTGCGAATGATTTGCTTACTGCTTCTGCCATCCAGCAGCACGAGCGTCAAGCATTTGCTGAATTGCTCCATGATCTGGCCACTGCGAAACAAAAAGAACATGTGAAGGGGACCCTGTTTTGCTGGGGTCGCTCCTACGATCCAAGAAAGCATTGCCATTAGCGCTTGTTCCCTTTTTTTTCAAGATGTTCGATAAATGAAAAACTAAGCTGCATGAGTATAAGTAGAGTACAAGGACTGCAGAAGAAGCATAGTACAGATGTTGCACAAGATGCTGTTTACAAATCTTTGAGCACCTCAGGACGAAACGCCTGCCTATGCCGCAACACCCACAGCGAATTCCGACAGTCCTCAGCTTCAGTGGACAGCTCAAATCAGCAAAATCATGGCGGCTGAACTACAATTTGGGATGGTTTTGCAGGATGCTAGCGGTTTCTTCCATTTGATACATGGCGACTTAACATCCCGCCTGCAAGCAATGGCTTCGCAGACAGCTCCGATTGTTTTTCGTACAATAAAGCATCAAATGGACACCAGCCTGGCAGAGGATGAGCTGATTCAGAAAACATTTAAACGCAGAGTCTGTGTTCGCAGCTGTGATCTACATCCCAGTGCCACTGCAGCCGAGCGTGCGTTGCGCCACAGCAGATATTGCACGAATTTAGTAAAGGGTTTGGTCATTTTTAGTCTTTCTAGACATTTCATAGCCTTTCTTTGGGACCTGGGACAGCCAATTCCACAAGGTCGAAGATTTCACATGTACCAGGGACATTGTTTAGGTGCAGCTTGCATCGAGCACGTACCTGCGAGCTCAATGGGCTGGAATTGATGGCTCAGGCCGAATCCTTCCTTGTGAACCTCCCATTGCTGTTGAGGCGGAAGAGCAACTTCACCCACACACTGCAGCAACAAGTCCTCGGATGGGCTTTGGAGCACTTGCAGGTTTTTGCTGGTACTCCTCCAGCAGACGTCACGGCCTATCGTGAGAGGTTGGCACATGTCCTGTTCCGACAAGATGAGACCTACATGAGTGATGCTGCTTTGCGACGCAAAGTTTTCTTCCAAACTGTAGCCAATGGGGATCTTCGGAACCGTCAGAAGCTCGAGCACTATTGTGCAGGAAAGAGCTGTTGTCCTGAAGGCCTGGTTTCTTTGAAAGAAAAGCTGCGGTCAACGCTTGGCATCAGGTGTCTGCTGAATCCACCGCCAGCTTTGTTTTCACGACGAAGCTGGGAGGGACAAGAGGAGGTTGCATCTCATATTTTGCAAATAGAAGCTACACATGGCCTCCTGTCACGCTTTGTGGGAGGACACGCGGACATTGACATGAATACTTTCCTGACTCGAAAAGATTTGGTCCCCCAGCTCTATGCAGTGACCAAGCTTCTAGCCTGTACAGCCAGTCTGAAGGAAGCTATTCGCGCACGCAGCGGTCGTGACTGGGAAGCGTCCCAGGCCGTCAAGGAGATTTTGCCTTCGAATACGGCGCAGCACGAAGATCGTCAGCACAACATTGTCCAGGCAGCTTCCTGCAAAGATCTCCACCAATGCTGCAACCAGCTGTCAGAAATCTTGTGTGACTTGGACGACCCGGTTCTCAGTGGGGCAACAGACCTCCGTGTGCAACTTTACAGAGCCTGCTCCAAAACCCTGGGAAGTCTGCATCAGCTGGGAATTCATGAGCAGAGCATTTACCCTTGGCCGTTGCACCTTGAAGGAGAAAAGTCAAGATGTTTCAAAAAGGATCGTAAAATCGTAGAATGCATTTTGAAATACATCAGTCATATATATATATATATCATTGGTCATTGGTCCTTTGTAGTTGATGTGCTTGCACTCAGGTACGACATCCTGACTTCTGGGATGGTGGCTGCTGAGAGTGTGCTGGATGACTACCAGTCGAGTCCCGAACTCCTCGATGCCATTTCCAAGTCTTTTGTGGACCTCTATCCAACATCCTCCCAACTTGTATCGGCCCAAGCCCTCGCAGAGCTTTTGTGCATTGCTCGCATTGGCAAGGAGTCTACCAATAGCATCGAGCGGGCGCACAGCAGTTCCAAGCGCAAAGCACGGATGCAATCTGACGCTGGCAAAGCAATGAGAATCACTGAGATGTCCGCTATTCGTGTCATCCGCAAGCTCGTAGAAGGCCCGTTTCTGGCGCAATCGGCTTTGGGTGTGGCAAAGCAAAACAAGTGCCATCAGACTGATTCCTCCCTGAAAAAGTCTCGAGCTGGTGGACATCCACGTAAAGCTCGGGGTAGATCGGGCCTCGGGAAGAAGAAGACAAAACAGCGACGACGCCTTTCGCGGATGCATGTGTGGATGGCCGGAAATGTTTTTGGTAGGAAAGCAAATTCAGATGATTTCGCACGGTACAACCAGCAGATGGCAGATCCTGAAATAAGGCAGCAGTATGAAGCGGCCAAGCAGTTTGTGGGCATGGGCAAGCGTCGCAAACGGCAGCGTGTGCAGGTGCTAGGGTGGCAACTGCGATTGGCCCGGAAAGCTGCGAAAAGACAGGTTTCAGAGTGGAAGCCGCAAGAAGCCCTGGCTGACATCAAGAGACACCGGCTGGCAATTGGGCATCATCACTTTGCATTGCTGCAGAAAAGACGGAAGGCCAGACAGAAGGCCAAGAAAGCCGAGCAGCAGCAGATTGTGGCACAATGGCAATCCTCAGCCACTTCATGCAACTTGGATTTTTTGTCCGCAAACGTCCGACAGAGAATCTGTACCTGGGAAGTATCGCCTCCAAGTGCTCTGCAGAAGTCTGCTAGGAAGACCCGATTCTTTCAGCATCTCTGGCAGCCAGACATCGGACAAAGGCAGATGTGTGGTAGTAGTGATGAAAGCATCATTTCCCTCTGGGAGCATGACCATGTTGTCATAGAAGCAGGCAAGGAACGTGTGCCAAAGGAAACAAAAGCAGAGAAGGTGGCTAGAACAGTCCGATTGGAGGGCATGCCGCCTGACACTGCCAGGTACAACATCTGTACTGCTATTGCCAACCGCATCCTCATGTATGCCGGCAAATCCACAGCAGCAGTGCCAAGCCTGGGTAGGCAGCGCATCAACGGGAACAGAATAGTTCTCGAAGCAACAAGAAACACAGGAGCTGACCGTCGCTTTTTCCATTTGATGTTCTTCACCTGGGATCGGCCCACGCGACTTGTTTGTTCCGAGCTTGCTACCATCCACTTCAGTGATGACAAGCAAGACATTTGGGTCAGCCCGATTTTGTTGCCCCCACATGGCGGTCAGAAGCGCAGGCTGCGAATGTTCAATCTCCCGGAGCTGGGGGTGCAGTTGCTGCCGCGCACGGACTGGTCATTCTCTCTCTGGCATGTGGCTGCATGCCGGCCTGCGGCAGAAGCTTCTGAGGATGCAGAACGAGAGCCAGCTGTACTGCATGTCAACAAGCCCCAGGCTGCAGTTGCGATGTCCGATCTTGGTGAAGATGCCGAGGAATGCTTGGAGGACTCTGACAAGACTAGCGGCGAGGAGCAATTGGAGTATGAGAAATTCCAGCGCCAGACCCTGCTGGACAATGCTGACATTGAGAAGCCGCCAATCAAAGGGGACGCCCAGGTCTTGCATGCCCAACGTGCACATGCATCAGATGCAGCAGGTGCCAAGGCACTGCCCACGCAGCCTCCGAAGCAAGCGCCAGTGCAGCATGTAGACTCAGACAACAGCGCACTTATTTCCCTGGTGCAACGAGTCAAGCGAGCACCAAAGGGCGAGCAGACACAGTTGACAGATCCTGGGAGTAGCTTATCATTATTTTGGTGATTTCTTTTGTCGGTGGGCTGGAACCTCATTCTGCTTGCGTTTCTTTGACTTGTGTAAGGATTCAATCAAGACCATCTTCACATACAGAAAGCCAGGGCCAGCTTGCCCCACCGGAGCTTTCCAGTGCAGGTGTTACCATCATGAAGCCGTTGCCTGGCCTCGTAAACGTCGTAAACTGGTAAACAACTTTTTTTACATCGTAGTGAGTATCTGAGTATCGTACACTGTACTATGTATTTGAAGTTTTCGATATTTCATCCACCTCGCGAACAAGAAGGTTGTTGGTTGATATCACGTAGATATTGTGTTTTTTCAGTTTCTGATGCATTCTGTCATTCTGTGAGGGCATACGACACTAGGCCTAGCTGCTTACATGTGCCTCATCGAATTTAAGAGAGCCCAGGAGACGCGTGTCAGTCGCCGGCAAAAGCCCTATTCTGTCTATTGCAAGCGAGAGCTGCGAATAGGACCTGAAGGTGAAGAAGCCACACTGCAGAAATTGAGGGGCTGGCTGCTGGCAGCCCCATCCTTCAAGTCAGGTGCAGAACACAGGCAGCATCATCCGAATGATATAGCTGATAAAGCTCCTGCTTTCAAAGGTAGCAGTCAAGGAAAGAAACAAAGCAGTAGCAGCAGTAGCAGCTCGAGCAGCAGCGATTCTAGCAGCTCCAGCAGCTCAAGCAGGAACAGCAGCCCGCAGAAAAAAGAAAACTTGAAGCAACAGGAGGACAAAAGAGGTTGCCTGCTCTCGAAGTGCACATATCAGCTGCAAGACGTGGCCACGCCTTATTCAAGCAATATGTTTTCTGCTGCAGTTAGTCAGTTAGTCAACTACTCAATACTCCAATACTCATTCTCACTTGCAAGTAGACGAGGCCAATTCTTGCTGTGGCTGAGGTTTTACCTGACGGTCACTGCTTCTTTACAGCCTTGGGTCGCGAGGTGGAGGCTTTGGCTCCAAAGCTCCCTGGTGCCAGATTGCCAATTCTGCATGTGAGTGATGGTGAACGCAAGCACATTGGTCTTGTCTGGCGGGAGTATTTGCTGGAGATTGCTCGAGAAGAGCATAGGGCTCAACGGCATCTGGGTCAGCTGGGCCTCAGCCTTGAAGAATGCCTTCAAGGTGATGGCTTCTCAGGCCGGTAACAGCATTTACAGTGCACAGTATGTTAAGTATATAAGCATTTTCGACAGAACACTTATCACAAAGGTTAGGACGGTTAGGAACATGTCACCAAGCTCTTCCAAGTAAGTAGCTGGCTAGCTGAAAGCAAAGGCTGCTGTTCAGCCTCTGCTTCGACATTGACGCATGTGAAGCTTCCATAAGATGGCATGCTGTGCAGCCGGTTCTAGCTTGCTGCAGCTCTGTCCTTCTTTCATTAACGTACCCCCCTGCAGGCTTTGCTGAATATATGTCCACCATGGCCTTGCAGCGCATTGATGATGTAGCGCCGGAAGGAGGTCAGCCACCACGGCATTGGGGCGGCTTCTTGGAGGCAAGCTTGCTGATCCAGGCTGTGCATCCGGACCTCTCCGGTGTTTTGTTGGAGCTCCAACCTGGCTCAAGTGGGCAGCTGCGAGCTCTTGCTGGTATCACAGCCAAGAGCACAGGATGCTTCGGCCGTCCTTTTGTGGCGCTAGCATGGAACGGCTGCCACTGGCAGCGCTGCCGGTTCCGAGGGTCAGCTGACAAGATGCTTCAGGATTGGATGTCTCGTCAGTGAAACAGCATACCAGATTAAAAAGAAGCCATGGACCCGTGCCCGTTCACCTCAGCCCTTCAACTGCGGCTTAAAGCAACAGGTTTTCTTCAGACTCCTAGGCCACTAAATTATGATTTGCAATAAATGGCCTCATGTCCTGACCACGTCAGAGACTTCCTTTAAGAGCCAAGTTCTCTGGAAAAAACAACTACCCAAAACTTGCTATCTTGCTGCATGTGGAACTCGCTCTAAAGTCTACCTGAGGATGCCCTTCTGACTATCTTTGAAGCAAGGCCATGGGATTCAAGCCTCAGGGTTCCAATTGAGCTGGTCTGGGCCTCACTGTGCAAGCTCTTCAATTTCAGGTATAGGCATTCCAGATTTTTTCAATCTAGCACTGCCGCCACAGACTGAATGCCTGAAGCTTAAACTGCTTAAACCCTCTAGTTTCAGCCCAGGGCCCTCATGTTCTTAAGCTGCAATGTCTTCCCTTGCACCGCCTCAGGCACCAGCGTGAAGCGTGTAAATGTAGAGCCAGGAACTTCTTCAACTGCAAACTGCAGATGCTGTGGAGACCTTCAGTGACTGATTGAGGGGCTCTCACAAAGCCCGAAACCCTAAAACCAGAGCCCTATAACCTGAGCCCGCCCTAGGCCTAGTCATGGTCAACTCCCCCCAAAGCCCGGGCATAAACCTTTGGGGCATGGGATTCATTAAGACCTGGGCTGGGAGGAGTGAGGATTTGGGTTTTGCTCATCACAGATGTAGCCTCTCTCACCTACCATACAGCCCTGCCACCGTTTGTTGCTAGTCCTGTCCAGTGGCATGCGTGACCAAAAATTTCAATGTGGTTTGTGGCCATTTTTGTGGTGCTACTCTGCTACTTTTTGGGGAGCCCCGAAGCCTGAAGCAGTGTCGAGGAAGGCAGCCAGCGAGTCTTTTAGGAATTTTAGGTCTTTCAGTGTTTTTGTTACATACCCCACAACATATCAGCCCTACCTCTGTCTGCACGAGTACCTCAAAGCTCAAGACAAAGATATGCCAGCGTCTCAACACAGGCACACAGACTCATGAAGTATGCAGTGTTTATGTTCAGGCGTGGCGGGCAGGTGATTGTTTTGTTTTGCACAAGGGTCACAGTTGTAATTCTTCTGGCAACAAAACTGTCATTAGCCAGAGGCTCCATTCACACATGGACGCATGTTGTCCCGGTCGTGCCATATTTCCTTTACACACACCTGCAAGTTCAGGGCAGATCCTTTGCCAGATACACCCCCCCCAATTCTTCCACAGAGGCCGTTTCATGTCACAGCAGCCCCTCCTAGACGTGCAGAAATTCAGCACGAATCAGCCCCAAACCCTCATCCATGCAAACCCCAAGCCCCAAGCCGGGAACCGTGAACCCTATACAAGGTCCTACAGCCCAAACTCCAAAGACAAACAATGCACCCAACAACCCTGCTGCCAGGTGGCACTCCGTCCGGAGACAGGGTGTCGTGCACTCAGGTTGGGTTCAGCCTGGCATACCGACTGGCAGGGGCACTTCAAAGTCAAGGGTTTAGGGTCTTGGGTTTGGACTTTCGTTGTAGGGTGTGGAATTAAGGGGCACTGTGTTGAAGGTTTAGCTTGTGTGTGTGGGCGGTCGCTGCTTGTGGCTGCCAAGTTGATTAGGCTTCTGTACACAACTCACGAGAACATTCACCAACTCGACTTTCCACTTGCGAGTGCTTCTACTACCTGTCCTAGCTGCATTTCCAGCTTTCTTGGCACTTCTGAAGGTATTTATTGACATGCCTCAAGATTCTCAGCGACTAAGTTATTGACCATGTTTGCCCACGTAACATCCTGCCCTTATTTCCCATTGCTCCTGGCTGCACTGTGGAATTCAGTGAAACGAAGCCATGGAGCTTTATTGCACAGAGCAAGGTCCACAGGTGCCTTTTTGTGATTTTTGTGAAAGGAAGCTCGACAATGCCTGTGTTTCTCGGCTCGTAGTGCTTATCTTTAACATGGCTTCTAAAGGTGCTCACATGCAAATCGCTTAGACTCAGACCCAAACAAGACTAGAGCTACCAGGATGTTTCTCATCAGCCTATAGTGAATTTGTTTCACCGGCCATCCTAACTCTGAGGTACTTAGGACTTAGGAGAGACCCACACGAGAAACCGAAGCAAACCAAGACGCTGCAGCAGTTCGCCGCAGAAGTCTTTGGCAAGCACCGTGCAGTCTTCAGTAGTGCTAAGTACCAGTACCGCACGATGTCTCCATACTCTAGGCCCGGCCTTCCATTGCACTGGGAACTAAACCCGATTAAACCCCTGTCAGTCAGAGAAGGCCTGCTACCTAGGACCTAGGGCCCAGGGCCTAGGGACCTAGGTATTTCTTGGCGCTCAGCATTTCTAGTGTGCATCCATCTGAAACCATTCATTTCTTGCAGCTGCATGGTCATGAGCATTAACTGTAACTTGTCTAACAGGTCCTTCTGCACGGCTTCCGCTGGATACAGACGCACGGTGCTTTTCTCAGAGGGTAGAGGGCAGATGCTTAACTTGACAGGCTTTTGCCATGCCAAACAGCAGGCATGCCATCAGTGTAAGCACACCCTTCCAACTAAGTCTTTTCTAGGTTTTGCAGGAGACCCAGGAAACCCAGCCATGGGAAGTTAGGGTGAAGGTTAATCAGAAGTAGCAGTTGGCGTGTGCCATGTGCCTTGACTTGACAATAGCCACATAAACATGAGCCTGCAGTAGAGATGTTTTGCAGAGTATGGTGCGGCACTAGCCTTGTTATTCTTTGAAAAGTCTCCCGCCACGTGCATCCAGGTCCAAACGGCAAGGCCATCGTTCCGAAATAGACAAATGCATGGCAGCCTTGCCAATCTAAAACATAGGGGCATAGGGACCTTTCCGGCGGTATAATGTTAATCTGTTAGTTCATCATCATGCAGAGTGAACACATCTAGGTGCTCTGACGCATTGATCAACAGTAAACAGTCCGCCATAGTAGCTCAGGCAGTCGTTACACAGATAAAGTGACATAAAGCACAGTGTCTTGCAGCTAAGTTTCTGTTGGAGCCTGGCAGGCCATACAAAAGTTGTGGACAGCCACTGGTTTTAGCCATGCCGCCCAGTGATGTGTGTGGCCAAGCACTGCAATCATGGCTGTTACATGGGGATGATCGCTGCGTGGATTCTCTGATGAACGTGCCACGTGAGGTGAAATTTCGTGTTGTGCAGCTGGCTTTGCGGTCCATTGAGCGTGAAGAGCCCAGTGCTGGTTCACAGAGTTTATTCACACCTGCTGCAGAACACTTGGACTCGGCTGGGCCAGCGACATCAGCGACGCCAACAAGTTCGAAGGAAACACTTGTGGGCAAGAAAAAACGGAAGTCGCTGGAAGGCAGTAAGGGGGAACAGACGCCTCCTCAAACAACTGGGAAACATTCCGAGCAAGCCTTGGAACCGCCGAAAAAGCGCAAGTCCTTAGACGGTGAAAAAAAAGATGAGTCGTTCGAATTTCCTTCTGTGACTGAGATGCTGGCAGATGCTTGCGTCAAGCCAAAGGTGATTCTCTATCGTGCGCGCCAGAAATTGCCAAAGATGCAGAGGGAGTCCTCAACCAGCGATTACAATGATTTCTTGCAGACTCTGCACCTTCTAGAACATGCCGAACGGCTCAGGCCGAGCCAGTTGCCAAACCAGCCAGAGAGTGATGTTGCAGAGTCGCTGAAAGCAATAGATTCAATAGAGGGCCAGCAGCTGCCGCATCCTTTTTGCAAAGCTTTGGTGAGGCGGCAGGCAAAGATCGATGTGGATGACCGTTTAGAGCAACTATTCTGGACAATTTGGCCTCGCAACATCAAGGCCGGTGATACAGAAGGTGAGATCTTTGACCCTTTTCGCCCCAGGGCTTGTCTGATTCCTGACGTTGATTTGCAGTCCTTCTGCGCGGATGTGCTTGGTGGGGATGTGTTGGGAGCACTCCTGAAGAAAGAGGATGCTTCAAGGATATTGGCTGTCGCTCAAAGCATGCCCACCCTGCAAGCAGACGACAGCAGCAGCCTTGTGCAGGCATGTGCTGCAGTTCAGGCCTTGGCGGCATGTTTTCAGCCATCGCCAGTCACGGCGATCCAGATAAAAGCATGGCAGGATTCAAAGAACATTTTCATGCTGCAGATCAAAAACACCCGCACGGACTTCTGGGCCAGAGTTCAAGATGCTTTCTTCAAATCAGCCCCTGAAGAAATCTTGGCCCAGCCGCTCTTGTGCCAGTTGGTGGCAGACTTCAACAATGACAAGACCGAAGCCTGGGTTCTTGCAGAGCAGCGACTGCCGGAGTGGCACCGGGACTTGCGTGCGACCTGCTTGGTTCAGCTGCGGGACGCAATGGTCTCGGCATTGCAACGGGAGCTTGAGCTGGTGCTTCTGGACATGAAGCAGTCGGCCGAGGGGGCTGCCGAGAAGGTTGGTTACTTCTCAAATTGCACTAACGGTCACTATAACGGTCACTAACGTCACTAACGTTCACGCCTCAATTAAGGCTTTAAAAGATCAAATCCAGTCTGAAAAACAGACCGAGTCAGTACCTGAATAAGTAAGTAATTGTACCGCTTAACCTAACCTAAGTCCTAAGCCTATGTGTTGTAATTAATTACACTTTAAAATAAAACAGTAGACTCAGTAGATTGCAGACATGCCTTTCCACTGCTTCCAGCCTTGTTTGCCTTATCCCTGAAGCCCTTTTTTTCACAGTAATGCAGATGCGAGACTGCTACATTGCTACATTTTACATACCTGCTCTTATGTTACATTCAAGAAATGTCGCCGTGTCTTCCTATTGTTTGTGATCTTTGAAACGAAAGATGCAAAAAACTCGCAAAGCAACCTGCCTGATGAACCCGTGCTTAGTGACCCCTCAGGTGCAGATGTTTTTACAGCACGAAGTCATCGTGCAGAGCAAACTGGGGGACTCCAGCAATTCTGCTTCTGAGCTTCGAGCCGAGCTGGCATCGCTGTTGGACGCAGACAAGCAAAAGAGCTTCATTGCAGCAGCTGCATCATGGCTGGAGCAAGAGCCGAGCATTTTGAGCAATGCACAGGCAGCAGAGGCCTTGGCTCTGGTGAAAGCTACTACTACGCTGGATATGTCTGCCTACAACGACTACATCTTAGCTTGGCTGGAGCATTTGGAGTCTTGCGCAGAGCTGCATATGGAGCATTGCGAGCTTGGTATTGTCTTGGCACAGCTTGCTGCACGCCCGCTACTTCATTGGGAGACGACGCTCTTGGCTGCTCAGCTCGAGAGGGCGCTGGCTGCAAAACCGGACATTCCTGCAATTCAGCGGCTCCTGCTCGATTTTGAGAAGGCAGATGCTGTGCCTCATGGCAGACAGAGATGCCAGGCTTCTGTGGATGCAGCAAAGGCTTTGCTGCAAAAGCACCAGGAGGACCAGGTCCAGGACACCAAAAATGGATTGTCACAAGCTTTGAAAGCTTTGCAAGATGCGTTGCTAGCCAGTCACAGCAGCGTGTTGTGCTTTTTCATGCCTTTGTTATACAATCAAAGCTGTCCTGTTCATTCTACATGCTAGCCATATCATACTGACAGCACATTTCATGAATCTGCAGCAACCAAGGTCGGATCCCGCGTGGAAGGCCAACCTGAAGAACTGGGATGAATGCCTTCGAGTGGGGTCTGCCGAGCTCTTGCCTGCCGAAGCGCCGCTATACAAACGACTTGAAACTTTGTCCAGAGATGTGAATGTATATAAGAAGAAAATTTTGGAGCAACCAGACCTCTACGCGAATGATGGCAAAGTGTTGCTGAAGCAGGCTGAGGAAACATTTCATGCAGCCCGAGTGAAGTCAACGGAATCCTTTTTTCTGGAAGCCATCCTGTTTCTGAAACCCGACAAAGCCAAGTCGAAGATTTCGAAGCGGGCAGAACAATTGAAGAACTGCAATGCTGTTCTCCCGCTCATCTGGGAGAAGGCACGGTCAATCTGCCCAGAGTTGCCTTGCCAGTCGTCTTCAGCAGAAAAGCTTAGACCGGCCAGCCTTTTGCATGCATGGAGCGTGACATAAGCCATAGCTTCAAGTTTCACGTGTTCAGGCATGGTTCAGCTGCTCTGCTAAGGCTAGGGCTTGAGTTTTGGATGTGCATTGGGCGAGAACCTATTGATGTAATTACAGGTCCCGTAACCACTTCAATACTTACTAGGTCACTAGGCCCCGATGGATCCAGAGATGACATTGTGCCTCTCCCAAGGCCCAAAGAGCTGTTGACACCCCAAGCATTCCCACCTCTCGGTCCTATCGGGTGCGGGGGGGACAGAGGTACAATCAGGGTCATAAGCTCAGCCGATTGAAACATATACGTTGTGTAGAGGCGCTGCTGGCATGTGTGTGAGATGCTACGGTAAGCGGTATGCCTTGCAAAGAACAAGCTAATGAAATGATGGCTGAATGTACTTGCAGCTTCCCATTTGTTTTCATGGAAGACTTCCAGATTGTACTATGGAGCGAACTTAAATGCAGTGACCTGCAGTAGTATGAACCGTTGAGTCGTTGAGCCCATGTCCTGAACCATCCACCTGTTGCCAAGATATTTCACACCGCAATCCTTGGCACCT
>CAJNJA010085597.1:0-20411 GCA_905231915.1 Symbiodinium necroappetens
AAACCCCGAAAACCCCCAAACCCCTAAACCGCTGAAAGCCACTTCCACTCGGAAGGAAGACTTTGTGGACAAAGCCTTGCAGGCCAGGTGGATCTGGTTGTAGAACTGTTCAGGGTGTTTAGGGAGTTTAGGGTTGAGGGTTCAGGATTTCGTTTTTGACTTCTATGCGATTTATAAGGTGTGTAGAACAGTCTTGTTCGGATGTTTATGGGCTTTAGGATGACCCAGAACCCAATCCGCCCCTAACTACAGAATCATGGAGGGTTTAGGGGTTTAGGATTTAGGGTTTAGGATTTAGGGTTTAGGGTTTACGGTTAGGGACGGTTTAGGGTTTTAGGGTTTCTAGCCTACAGAAGGCTCCACATGCGAGGTTCCGCAAATACCCTGTTGCCCTTTTTAATTTTTTGACTCCGGTATTAGAGCCAACAGAAAAGGGTGCCCTTGTTTTGTTGAGGGACCGCTAGTGAACCTAGAATATTGCAGCCTTGAGTGAGGAATTTGCTTGCAACTTTTCAGGTATCTTTCGCATGGCTTGAGGCAGATTCCACAAAGGGGATCTTGCGCTCTTGGAGACATGCAAAAACAGCTTTTATCTTCAGGATCGGTGCACCTAACCATGAGGGGCTTCATGAAGACGCATATGATTCAGCTTGAAATTAAACTTGGATCGTGTTACTATTGTAAAGCTTAAATAATTACCAATACTCCAATGTCATTCCGTACGGGTCCAATGTCATTCCGTACGGGTCCTCGTTCTAGTTGTGGCATAAAGTAGCCCAAACCCTATTCTAATTATTAAGGCCTCTAAAATGATTGTGACATGCACGAGTTTTTCGTAGTGAAGCCCTTAGGGTTCGTCTAGAACTCTTGGAGTTTACTAGGAGGTTCATGGGTAGTTATAAGTAGGGTTATAAGTAGGGTGACTGTAATTCTAACCCATATTAGGGGACTTATAGCCCCACTTATAACTACCCATGAACCTCCAAGTAGGGGGACTTAACCCTAAACCCCTGAACCCAAAACCCCTAAACCCTAAAGCCATGAACCTCCAAGTAGGAGTTGTGGGTTTACTTCTAGTACCCTCAGAGAACCTCGCGGAAGCATACCGGGGGTCTCCGAAAAAAGGGGGACCCACACTTAGTATCCCAAATAGTGGGATCCTTAATTTTTAGGGTTTAGGTTTTTAGGGTTTAGGGTTTAGGGACCTCAAAAGAAGGTACCCCTTATTTCCGGAAACTCCCATGGTTTCGAAAGCTTCCGAGAGGGCTCCCCCGAAGGCCCTGTAAACCCGCCTTTTTGAGAGTCGGAGGTGCTTTGCGTGGCCTTGGACTTCAAGCCGCCCCAGGAGTTTAGAGTGGGTTCTTGTTAAAGGATTCTATTTAAGGATTTCTATTTAGGGTTTAGGGGTTTAGGGCTTAGTGGGTTCTTGTTAGGGGATTGAATTTAGGGTTTAGGGTTTAGTGGGCTCTTGTTTTGGGGGGTTTAGGGTTTAGTGGGTTCTTGCTAGGGGATTTTATTTAAGTTACCATAATAGGGATCTATAGTGGATAATATGGTTTCTTTTTTATGGTTTCTTAAATTAATCTTCCAACAAGAACCCAGTAGAGTGGGTTTAGGGTTTAGTGGGATCAAGCAGCAGATCTCTGTGAAGGCATCCCAAGGAGGCATCCAGTATAGACCCTAAATAGTGGATCCTTAGGGTTTAGGATTTAGGTTCAGGATTTAGGGTTTAGGGTTTAGGATGTAGGGTTTAGGATTTAGGGTTTAGGGTTTAGGGTTTGTCTCTGTTTGAGTCCCAAGCATCCTGCCCCGAATCTTTCAGGCGGACCTGCCCAAGGAGCCCATCACAGCCTGAATAATTAGCAATGATGTTCCTTAGGGCCTTAGGGTTTGCCATTGGTTTTATAGTATAGTCTCCGCCAAAGCCTTCCAATGATCCAGGCCCCAGCATTGACGGATGTTCCTAATCTTAGGGGCTGAGTAGGTAACCTTTAACCTTATTTGGGCTAAGGTACTCAGCCCCTAGGTAATAATCAGAAACCGCTTACGAACTCAGTCCTGATATTGGGATCTCTGCCTGTGGGGGCCCGCCCTGTGCAATCCTTGTAGCAAGGGAATCTCAGCAAATGACCCGGACGTGTTGGAAGGCGTGTAGCTTGGGGTTTAGGGTACGAGCTGCTTTTTGTTTATAACCTACGACTACTACTACCACTACTACTCCTCCTCCTCCTAGTACTACTACTACTCCCACCACTACCACTCCAACTCCTACTGCTACTGCTACTGCTACTGCTAATACTACTACTACTCCTCCTCCTCCTGCTGCTGCTGCTGCTACTACTACCACCACCACCACCACCACCACCACGACGACGACTACTACTACTACTTCTTATTCTTCTTCTGCTCCTACTCCGACTCCGACTCCGACTCCGACTCCTGCTCCTGCTCCTGCTCCTACTCCTACTCTCCTACTCCTTCTGCTGCTACTACTACTACTACTACTACTACTACTTCTACTTCTACTTCTACTTCTGCTACTACTGCTATTGCTACTGCTACTGCAGCTATGACCACGTCTACGCTACGGCGAGTACTAGCACCAGCGTGCCGGTTCATGTGTTCCTTGCTTCCGTGATTTCTGCATTCACTGGTGATACAAGTTCCCTGCACTGTTAATTAAGACCACCCTGACGAATTCCAAACCTACGGTGTTGGGAAACCCCGCGCTACGGACGAAGTCGCGAAGAATAGAAGGTTGTTCTTGCAACGACGAATCTTACGATACAGGCATCCACATCGTTATCGCGCCTTATCCAACACAGTACCATTACCGCAACACGTTTCCATGGCCACTATACTCGCTGAAGACTTCCGGCTGCCATGTCAAACGACCAGCATTCAGAAGAGCGGTTACTTCCCTGCAAGTCTCAGCCTGAGCTCAGCTCTTCCTCAGCCGGGCAGCTCCACTCGGGTGCGGATCCAGGCCACTGCGAGGCTGTCGGTGGGTTTCAACCCGGCCTCTCAGCACCGGTTGAAGGTCCGAGGGCCGAGGGTCAAGCTTATATAGTATATGCACAGTATGATATAGCATAATACACATTGTGTAATATAGTATCATATAGTATAGTATAGTATCATATGGTATAGTAGTATAGTATAGTGTATTCTGTTGGTTCAAGCACTCAGAATTCGCTGAAGCTTTGGGAGTCGAACAGCCTTCATCTTTCACAGTCGGCACGCGGACTTCAGCGAGCCGGCGAGTCCCAGTCCGTTTCCATGTCAAGGCTTGTCTCGTCAGCTCCTGTACAAATGTGCTATTTCGGCGGGCTCCATGCCCTCAGCACCTGTACATGTCAGCATCTGACAGATAACTATAAGAGATTACTTGCAGCTTCGCGCAGTAGCTGAGGCAGGCACAGAGCGCCCAACAACCCTGCGCGGCAGCTGCAAAGCCAGAACGTTGGCAAATCATTCATGTTCACCATCATGTGAGCAAACTCTGCTCGTAAGGGAGCTTTTGTCCCTTACCTGGGCCTCCCGCGCCGACATTTATTGACCCGCAGAACACAACTTGCAGCTATGACTATGAGTCATGTCCAAGTCCCGAGGCCAGGCGAGGCAGAAGGCTGCCAAAGGCCAAGAACACTACACTTGCACTGCGAGCGGTCTGAGCGTCACCTGGTCGAGCTCGGGGGCCAAGGTCTGTACAGCATCAAACTTCCTCCTAACTACAAACAAAAGCCTTTGCAGTAGCCCTGCCCGGTCCCTTCAAAGGTGGATCTCCACGGCTATCTCACAGATCGTAGCGTCTCCGGTGAGTTTCTTGAAGTCCCAACTCGCCTCCTCCCCGTTTCGCAGCTGGCAGCATGTCTTCTCTACAAAATTGTGCTTGATCGGCTTTGGGCTGATCCGTTGGCTTTCCCCTGCTCCGATAGCGACACAGGCGGTGATGCTTTGCAAGCCAGGAGGCACGGCAGAAAAGCACTTGAGCTCCAGGCTGCCCCTACCTTTGGCCTTCTTGAACCCAGCGTTCTTGCCACCGATCACCATCAGCCGAAAAGTCAGAGGCTCTTGTTGGGGGAAGTGGAGCTGAAAGTCTGGGCTCACGAGGCGCCCTGAGTTGGAGCTAAACTTCGAAGCATCCACACACCACTTCACCAAGGTCTGCCCTTCTGATTCGCTCGTCTCCAGCATGCCGGGTCTCATGGAGGGCCTCCTTGTCTCGGGCGAACCAAGCAGGCGAGGATACTCGCTTTGCGGCCCAAGAGGTGCTCCCACAGAGGGCATCAAGGACGCTGGAGCCATGCAGGGCTGGGGGACGCAGAGCTTGTCGTCCTGAAGCATCGCATCCCACTCCCATGGGTCAGGGGTCGAGGAGCGCACCAAGCTTGCCACTGAAGTCGCCGAGGGCAGCGCTGGCTCTGGAGGTGACTCGCCGAAGCTCTCGCAGATTGCCTGCAGCTCCCAGACATCTGGCGTGTCGAAAACATTCTGCGTCCGGAGACTCTGCAGCTTCATCCTCATGGTCTCACTTGGCTCGGGCTCCTGGCAATCCTCGATCACGGACTTCTCGCTACTTTGCCGTATGAAGCCGTCATGATTCGGCCCTGACATCCCCTCCTCCTGGAGGTCCTGGAGCATGGCATCCCACTCCCATCGGTCGGGGGTCGCTGAGTGCCAGAATCGCGGCTTTGAAGAAGCCTCGGCAGCGGCCGCCGTCGCGGGCGACGTCTGCGACCGCAGCAAACGCCGCTCGCGGAGCCGTTGCTTCTCCAAACCCTGCACAAAGGTGTTCACTACGGTGATGTCCTGGTCCATGAGAGGCAGCGCTGGCTCTGCAGGTGACTCGCCGAAGCTCTCGCAGATTGCCTGCAGCTCCCAGACATCTGGCGTGTCGAAAACATTCTGCGTCCGGAGACTCTGCAGCTTCATCCTCATGGTCTCACTTGGCTCGGGCTCCTGGCAATCCTCGATCACGGACTTCTCGCTACTTTGCCGTATGAAGCCGTCGTGATTCGGCCCTGACATCCCCTCCTCCTGGAGGTCCTGGAGCATGGCATCCCACTCCCATCGGTCGGGGGTCGCTGAGTGCCAGAATCGCGGCTTTGGAGAGGCAGAGCCAAAACAGTCCTCAATTACCGACTTCTCGGACTTTTCCTGGGCGACAAGATCGCTTTCATAGCCTTCACAGCCTTCGCCTTCGAACTGCTCCTCAACCTCCTCCGCAGCGGCCGCCGTCGCGGGCGCCGTCTGCGACCGCAGCAAACGCCGCTCGCGGGGCCCTCGCTTCTCGGAAACCTGCACAAAGGTGTTCACTACGGTGATGTCCTGGTCCATGAGAATCTTCGCAAGCGCTGGCATTTCGGGCGTCATGGCGTCAAGGCTTCAGATCCACGGAACTTCGGGCAGGAGTCGGGCGCTGCGTTCACCCGTTGAGCCTCAGGTGACGAGTCCAGAAAAGTGCACGGAACTGCCTGGCACAACTCTCTGTTCCCGTCTCTGCATAGTACCAGCTAGTACCAGCTCTGCTTGCAGAGCCTGCTTTTGCAGAAGCGAGTACAGCTGCTGCAAGGTGCGTGACCGCCCGGGCGACGTCCTTATACTGCGACATGTTCCCAAAAGGCATGCAAAACCACACTGTAATATGCTATAACATGCTACAGTACACCAACGTCTACCATAACACACTCTCATAGACCATCATTTACAACGATAAACTACAATGACTTACGAGTGGTATACCATAATCTACCATATTTTCCATAGTATGCCATACTATTCCAAAATGTCCTCTCGCCGGGCCACTCCCCTCGGATGGCGTCCGCCAAGGCGTTGACGTCGATGAGAGGCTCGGACCATAGGCTCTCTGTACCCGGCCTCTGGGCAAAATTGTGTGTAGGGTTTCGGTTTAGGGTTTTGTTTTGAGGGTTTAGGGTTTAGGGTGTAGGGTTTAGGGTTTAGGGCTATGGGAGAAGATGGCGCTTTAGAAATGTAGGGCACCGACTCTCGCAGGGGTGTAGGATTTGGTTTGGGCTTAGGGCTTAGGGCTTTAGGGTTTACGGCGTGCTTAGGGCGTAGGGGGTTTCGGGGGTCCACGGTTAAAGTGCCAAGAACTCCCAGCTCCTGATGTTTCCGAAAACCCGAACTGTCCCTCTACAAGAGTGTTGCAACAGACTTTCGGACTGCCTGACTGAGAAGGCTGTGGCAAGCGAGGCCGTAGCACCTGCCTGTAGGCTTCTAGGACTCCGACGGCCGAAAGTGCTTCGTGATCAACTGCATGTCCTGCCACGGGCATGACTTAGATGCTTCAAGCTGCAGATCGATGTCAGCTTTGGGATTCGCCCAGTGCCCAGACTCTCGTATCAGGTTCGTGGGTCGACTCACCCTCTCAGAAATGCTTGCCTACATCGCCAGCTGAGGTCCCGACATCCACGCCCAGCTGCACGCCGTAGTCGCAGCGCAAGGATGTCAAGACCTCGTCCAGCACCAAGAACATCGAACAGAAACCACCCCCAGGCAAAGGAGCATAATTACTGTGCAAAGCCTGGCAGGACTGCGCAGCTCGCACTACTCTCACGTCGGGCCAAGGCCACGGCGGAGGACTCGCCGACCAAGGTCCGCTCAGCAAGGGTTGCAGAGCCATCCGCCGTTGGCAATCGACTGGTGGAGATCGGGCCATCCGGCACCAGGCAGTCCTGGGGATTCTTGTTACGGACTGGGCATTCTCATATTAAACCCCAAACCCTAAACCCTAGAATTCTCGCGACTCTTAACATGCTCCACTTTGCTGACGGAGAGAGAGCAAGGGGAGAGCTGCGAGAGACGGAGTCAGGCGGCTTTGGAAAGGATCTTTCGGAAGATGCTGTAGGCCAGTACCTGTCGGAAGGTCTGGCTTTCGACGGAATTAGAGGCAGTTTGGGGTTTAGGATTTATAGGGTTTAGGGTTTATAGGGGTTTAGGGGTTTGGGGTTGTTCTGATCTCTGCTTGGGTCACTTTCATTTAGCACTCTTCGAAGAAGCCCTACACCCGGAACTGGAACTGTTGGCACACGCGCTCGAAGGATGAGGCGAGGTGGTCGGGGCAAGACAGGGCCTTCCGGAACTTAAACCCTGGATCCATAACAATATACTGTCATGTAATTACTATGAATAGATAATATTATGCTAGAATTACTAGAATATGCCATATTCCTGTAGTACAAAATCAAAGAAGGTCCTGGCCCCTGCTGCCCTTTTCAGCGACGAGCTCCGGCCTCCCCGCGCCGGCGGATCCGCTTCAGGATGACGGCCCTAGCCATCGCCGGGTTGCTCGGGAAGGCTCGGGAGCTCGGGGATTGCACATTAAAGTTCCTTGCAGCAAACTTCTTCTTAAAGTGGCTGTCCAGGACGCCGTTAAAATGGCTCGCGGCTTCACAGCCAAATCCTACAATCTCCATGCCGGTCACTTCCCCCGAGCTCCCGCAAACTTCGACCCTCGGCACCACAGAGCGGTCCGGATCCCCAAGGATCTGGACCTGGCCTGAGGCTGTGCCATTGCGCAAAGGTCGTGTCTCCACCTGCGCGCAAGCATTTCCAAAGAGCTGAGGATGGACGCCTGCTTGGGGCAAGGCTGCAAGGAACAAGGCAAAGTGGGCTAAAGCTTTGAAAAGCCGTGCTTTTGCAGCTTCCGGCGGCTCCCTTCACCGCCTCAAATGTCAGGCAACACAATGCCCCTATCAAACTAGCGATCACAGCAGCAGCTTCGAAAAACGGGCGTCAGGTTGCGAGGCTAGTAACGGCTAGTAGTGCAGTTGCCCATTCACGCACGGTCGAGTCGAAAGCATACTCGATTCGAGCCAACACCTACGAGCCCATACACTGCCAGATAATCACAGAACACCATCTCGCTGGGCTCCATTGGAACACGGTACTCTGGTGAGAAACAAGGAAGAACAACCGACGCCACCACCGGCACCACTAGCACAAGCACTGTGTTGCAGAGCCTGTTGGCATCGCTTTCGTCACGTTCCTGCTCTGCACACAAAATTGCAGGCTTTCTATAGCTTCTATGCTACTGATCGACCAGAGCCTGCCGCTGTGCTGGGCGCGGCCGGGTTGAGGCAGAGCCGCTCCAGCACCCAGCCAACATCTGGAGGCTCTCCTGCTGCTGCTTCGGCGGGCATCAGGTCTGCAGATCTCCAGAGATGAGGTGCTAGAGAGTTACAGCCGGTCAAGCTTTATTTCGGCCGGGAGGATGCTGGCTGCTGGCATCCGCAGGACTGCAATCGGAAGATATCGGAAGGTGCATCCCGCTAGGCCACCATGCGGCCAGCAGCAAGCGGACGGCACAAGCACGACTGGAACAGAATTCCGCAACAGCGCATATGGCACTAGTTAGGGTCCCAGTTCGGATCCGCCGCAGAGCCCGCCACTGAACCCTTGAATGGACCCTAGTTTGGCGACTTGCCCGTGTGCGCCGGCCTTCTGGGGCTGATGCGTGCAGCAGCAGCTCCTGCACGTCCTTCCCCACCTGAGCTTCGGTTTCGAGGCATGTGCAGAATTACATGCTGTCTACACTCTTGTTCCTGCCATGAGCCGAAACCATCGACGTCAATCCGCACCGTGATCTCCCAACCCCTTTGCCTACACTGCTCCCGTGCCTGCTAAGTCCAAGCTTGCGGCGGTCCAGCAAACGCAACCCTACCAACGGCCGGAGCTGCGTTGTAGCCTCTGTTTCTCACTAAGGCCATTGCAAAACCCGCCTCAAAAAAGCATAAGAAAAACCCCACAGCCGAGTCACGGCAGCAGATCGTGAGATGCAGCCCCGACCAACGGGGTTGCTAAGGCCGCCGAAAACGGCCTGACGCTCAGCCACTGCTTCCCGAGTCTGGGGAGGCAGTAAGGGCTGGGTAACCGGGCAGAGCTAACTCGTGACAAAATGGAGCGGGTGTGTAATCACGTACATCAAAGAAACAGTTTTCTCCGCTGGCCTTACCCAACAACCAACAAAACGGATTGCACCCAACGGTATAAGCCAGGATAAGAGCCCGCTTGAACCAGCAATCGAATCTAAAGGTTCTTCTCTTGAGTCTCAAGTTGTCGACTCGACCCGGCAAGGAGGCACCGGCTGGGCCTGCATCAGCCGCGGGCCGTGAAGGTAAGAGAATGGCGCAATGGGCACAATGCGCACGCCCCATCTCAGGTCCACAGGGTCACCGTAACCACCGGCTGAAGAATGCTCCGGCACGAGGGTGAAAGCCGTGTTCCAGCTCCGCCGTCCCTGACAGACGTAGCCGAAGTCCACGAAGCGCCCGAAGATCAGGTACGGGGCCCCCAGACCTCCACCACGGCTAGGTGGCTCGCAGCTCAGCAAGATTTCCGAGCTCGCATCGTCAACGGATGGCAGCCCGAACTGAACATGCTGTCCATAGTGCACACGGGAAGAGGCCGGGAAGCCGTCCAGCTCACTACACCGGAACACCCGCCATGCGCTTCGACAGGCGACCGTGTCGGGGTCTGGCACGCGAGCAGCCGTTACTGCCACGAAGTCCTTGGCCCTCCGCCCCGAGGCCGCCAGGTCCTCTGCCAGCCGCAGCTCCTCGCGCTCGGCATCGGTGGGAGCGATCTCCCGCGGGCCAACGTCGCCGGCGGCCCTCGGGCGGACGCAGGCGCAGAGCGCTGCTGCGAAGCCGTCGTCATCCAGCGGGGGGAGCGTGAGGCGCAGAGCATCCCCAAAGGCCAGGTGGCTGGGCTTACGCTCGGGCTCCAGTGCTGCCGGGCTCAGGGGCAGCTTCGCCGCTGAGCGGGTCTTCACCGTCACGGGCGGCGGCTTCCCGAGCTGCGACGGCGGGCGCAAAGGTCGCAGGTGCCGCACACGCCACAAGCGCTCCTGTGTTCCTTGGTTTGACAAGAAGCCAGGACGGGCAAGTCAAAGGGAAGACTACGGCAGCGATTGCATGCTGAATCCGTGGAAACGGAAAAATCCATCTTGGTACAGGCCAGCGTCTTACGACTGGCGAGGAGGGGTCATCTTCTTGCCAGTCGTCCAGCTTCACAGTTTGGGTCATGGACTTGCACCGCCTTGCAGCAGTGCCAGTCGTGGTTTGGAGTGGGGTGGGTCTGCTGGGTGGGTAAGGCCGGGTTGTGTACCAACATAACATGAGGGGCTCTACTTATGCTCTGTCTTCCCGATGGGCCATATATGGCTGAGGCCGTCTTTCTTGCTATGGATATCGGAATCGACACGACGGAATCTCAAACTCATCAGAATTTTTGCATCGTACGACGCCTGGACTGCACGCCCAACCTTTGAGACAGACGAGAGACTCTGCGAGGTGGCAAGTATCCGGCGATCTAGTCGTTTCGGGCCACTCAATGATTCAGTGTCTATCTACCTGAATCTACCTGTCTCTCTATCTATCTGGCTGTCTATCTCTCTACCCTAACAAAAACTACACTAACTGCCTACTAGATACATATGCATACACCCGTGATTGTAGCTTGCGACCTCGCAGGAGTTTCATTCAGCGCATGCGAAGCAGCTCTTGTTTCGAGCGCTGCTGCGGGAGGCCACATGACAGGTCTCCGCCCCCGTGTCCCGAGTCACAGCCTCACATTATCCCTTGCTGTTCGGGCGGAGCCCTGCCAAAACCTGATCTGCTCAAAGTCCGTGTGCCACGGCACGCCCCGATCAGCATCAAATTTCTTGCAGACCTGCGGCGCGCCATGCAGCGAAGTGTCAAGCACAAGGGGGGCCAAGCTGGGCCAAAGGGGGACTACCTGGATCTACCCGGGTAGGGGGCGATGCGGGCCGGGCCCCCTGCGGGGGAAAATTGCGAAAACGGCCCACGATGATTTAATCACCGGCCTTCGCCGCCAGATGGCGTTGATGAACGCGTGTAGGCTTTTTTGGTGGTTTTTTGGTCCTTTTTCCCGGATTTTAATTTTTTTAGGCTGTCATGGGGCTGTTGCTTAAACACATGGGCCACGCAGCACTGAAGCCATCTGCGCCACCTGGCGACTGCGGCACGCTGACCGGGGTGGGGATTTCTTCACCGAAATCACCCGCCCACCCCGGTGGCACAAGACTCGGTTCGCCTTGTCTGCGCGCGAGCTACGGCCACACGGAAAAGAAGGCTGCAGCACTTGCAGCTCAACGTCGTGCGGCTGCTTCGGCTGGGGAGTGCGCAGTTTCTACCTAAGTCTCATATACCTCACACCAGGCCCCATCAAACTGCACACCGCCCCCAGTCATTACATTAACGCTGCAGCACAGCCCGTTCGGAAACAAGATGAAGCATGCGAACATCCCTTCTGAACAAGCCAACTCTCACCACTGACAACTGGAAAGGAAACCCAACAGACTCCGCTGCTAGCGTCGTCATCTTAAACATCCTGCGCCCGCCGGCTTCGGCCGGTCTAGGCGAGCGACCACCTCTCCCACGTCTCCACCTGCGACCGAGGCTTGCAGCAGGCGTGGACAAAAAAACGTAGGAAGGGCATGTGAATGTGGGGATCGGCACTCCACTCTGCAAAAGCCGTTATGCCATGCATAACTTTCCACTGCGACCCGCCATGATTGCAAGGCACCGTGGCTGTTCAATGCGTCCACGAAGAAGCTGCATGGTACAGCAGTTGTTGTTCGCTTTGTGTCCTCATGCACCCTCATTGCCTGGAGCTGGGGTGGGTGCAAGTGCTTAGGGCCAAGAGCGATCACCAGGCGCCCGGAAGTGAGTTGAGCCGGTTCAAGCGGGACGCACAACCTCGATCCGCGGCGGTCTCGGCGCCTCCCGCAGCGTCGAGTCCGGCCCTGCCACGAGGACGCCACCGGACCAGGCGCCCAACGCGCGCATCAGCCTTGCAAAGCCGAAGGCTGCTTTAAGATAATTTAAGATTGTTAAGTGCTTGAGCATTCCAGGGCCGAACCTCGTCAAAATCCCAACATCTTGGGTTCTGTCGGTCTCCCTCTTCAACAACAGTCCCGTTGCCAGTCAGGGAGAAGAAGATTGCCACAAGCTCTACAGCAAGCCAGTAGACTTGCTTGTCGAATTCCACCTGTACTTCCAAAGCTGCTGAAGATGCCTTCAGGGGACTGCACCGGCTACCGGCTAAAATGGAAGGCGGATTTTCCGAATCTCGTCTTCCCTCTGTCGGACTTGAGATGTGCCACCAAGGAGCTGGGTCAAGGCGGTACCTGCAAAGCCGGGAAAACCCTTCAACACGGGGGGGTTCATAGGAAGGAGTCGACGCAACCAAGCCCCCTCTCTCCCAAATCGAGGTCCCGGATCTGCCGCCAGTTACAGCAGAATGACAACTGTCACATCAAAACGACTCCTCGCGTGATCCAATCTAGGACTATGCATTGGGTTTTCAAGCTCGATTGATCTTTGCCCGCATGAAGCGCACCTGTCTAGACCTGTAGCTTCACGTCCTCCGTCGCCTCATGTCAATACTCATCTTCTTCGTCGTATCGTTCCAGTCTTTCCGTAGCACAACCCCAAAAGAGGGAACCCAGGCCGAAGCTTGCCCTGAGGACTCCTGAAGCCTTCGGGCCCAATGCGGGCCTTCCGCGCCCAAAGAGCCCGGGTCGCACCTGGCCGTGGCAAGCTTTGGAGACACCGCTAATAAAAAGATACCTAGTTCAGCTCCTTCTCCTCCTCCTCGTCCTGGCCATGCTATATGGTCAGACCTAGTGCGACTTCTCCTGAGCATCACCCACTTGCACCCAAGGCACACGAAAAGAACATGCGGCGCCCTGGGCCAGAACGCCTTGGCCTCAGCAGCACTCTGCAGCAACTGCATACGCATGGTTTAGGGTTTAGGGTTTGGGGTTTAGGGTTTAGGGTTTGGGGTTTAGGGTTTAGGGTTTAGGTTTAGTTCCCACCTCTTTGCTCGAAGCCTCATCTAAGCCCAGAAACTCGGGGCGGTGGACCATAGGAGCTCGAAGACAGGACACAAGGCTCGGCTTGGCTCACCGCCTTGGCTTTGGATAAGACGAGATGCAAAGGTGAGAAGCACCTTCTGGCACCTGGTCAGCTCTGCCAGGCCTCAAAGAAAAGGGGTTTAGGGTTTAGGGTGTAGGGTTTGGGGTTTGGGGTGTAGGGCAGTGTAGGGTTGAGGAAGTTTAGGGTGTTTTCCCTTAGCTTGGACGAGCCCGCACCGCAGGGTGAGTTCAGATATGTCCGACTGCATAGGCATAGACCTCACACACGTCACACGTCTCCCTCCTGTTAAGGGGGTTCGTGCGTCGTTTTGGGCCTCAGTAGTAGGTACCACACTCAGTCTTAAACCGAAGGCGGGGACCAGAATCGCCATCACGGCGCGATGGACCCTTTGTATGGCAAAATGCTCAGCCGCAGCAAAGTCAGCTTGCAAGTCGCAGGCAGACCATTACGAATTTGTATGTCTCGACATCGTACCTCTCTCACTGGCACTCTTGTGAATTACTCATTGAAGAAGGCTCAACGATACAGGCTTTCACAAGTTGAGGGTGTAGGGTGTAGGGTTTAGGGTTTAATTAGGCTTCGACTCTCACTCTCGCACAGGGCAGGCAAGGCTCCTGAGATGTCCGTCACGCAAGAGATCACACAGGGCTCGCATCCGACAGTACCGGAACCCTGTAAACCATGGACCATCCACAAGGCCCCTGCCCTGTATCATCCCTCAGAGTCTTTGCTCCACCATGCCATGAGTATTCACAACACAGTCTCCACTGACCTTCAAGCACATCCACGTTCATGTGTTCCTAGGCTCAGCAATAGGGCGCCAAACGCAGCAACCGCTCAACATGCAGGTCATACCCAACCTATTGCCGGCGAGGAGCCTGTTTGAAAAGAGTGTACCGCCTTATGCTAATGCGACCTTTAGACCTCACACACGATTTAGCCTCAACAACCATGGCGGCCGCAAGCATGCACTTGAATTCACCCTCCACATCTTGAACTGTGTCGTAGTGATCGTAGTGACTGCTCAGCTGGTTGCATACACGGCTATCCCACTCCAGGCAGTTATCCCCGCAGCGAATCCAACCGCCCAGCATCCATGAATTTGTGCAAGTACCGACACGTATCCACCTTCAACACGATATCGAGTCTCACACTGCTTTGCTTTGTGTTTGAATTCAGAACTCACCATATCCATGTTCATTGCACCAAATTTGTAAGCAAACTCTGTCAATTCGTTGTGAATTCGGGCTTCGCGCATTCCAGGTTCACTTGCTGTTGCAGATTGAAGCTGCCCAAAATGTACTCAGCACTGCTCAGCTGAAACCACATCTAGTTCTTCAGTTGGCATTCCATGCAGCCTGCTCCCATATTCCCAAGCGCTGAATTCATGAATTCCCCGGTTTTGAATTCATGAATTCACCACTTCTCCCCTTGCACATGCAGTTCTACATGCGCTGCATGCAAACATGTCGACTGTATCACATGCGGGGCGGCATGTCACAGATCTCTGCGGGTGCCGTGGAAGTAGTCTCTCTTTCCATCCAGCATTGTGTCTGCCCAAAGAACCGCTTACTGGTAAGTAGGGTTTAGGGTTTCGGGCATGCCGAGAGGTCGGATGCCGGTCTCAGAACCCAAAGCCCAACACCGGCCCACACCCTTCCAAGCCTCTGTCCGCGAAATCTGCCAAGGCAAAGTGGGACAAATGCGCCTCGAGCAAGGAGGCATGCGCATGCAGGAAGTTGCCGCACTCAAGCTCCAATCGGCCATTGTCCATGCTGATAGAAAAAACAATAAGCTCTCAAGCGCTGAGCCGCTGAGCTTCAGCGGATGTGAACTTGCCGGTGAATGGCAGGCATATCTAGCCAGCGAGAAAACAGGGCCTCGATGTCACAAGCCAGGTACTCGTAGCCAGCATGGAGTAGGTCTCGGGGAGTTTTACAGCTGTTCTCCTCCAACGCTTTGGCGTTGGTGCTTGCGGGCAGAAGAAGTCTCGCATGCGACGCTGATGAATAGGGCCTGAACCAACCCCAGCACCGCACTTCACCTGCCCTTTCCCTGCACAATGGCAGATCACTAGCGGATCGCCTCCCTCCCGTCGTCCTGGCAAAGCTGCGTAACACATCGTGGGCTCACGGCCGCAAAGCGCGCCCGTGGGTGGCGCCAGAAGAGGGGTGCCTCATTGTCATTGCTTAGTCTCGTCGATGCTTGGGATAAGGTTGTTTTGCGGCGCCGCACCGTCCTACCACTGATACGGGGGCGTAAACGTCGGCATCTTCAACATCCAGGGTGCAGCAGCAAATGTGCAGGCTTTTTTACACTGACTAGTTCGAAACCACCTGCAGCAGGCAGCATTCAGCATGATCTAATGAACTCATCGAGTCTCACACAGCACCTCCTCAAGGTCTTCATGCGGCAAGTTGGGTGCAGCGGCCTTTCGCTTACTAAGCCATTTAAACAACCCTCAAAGCTCCGGATCATCTGTGGACATGCTCAGGGACAGCATCTGGTCGCTGTCCGGCAAGCAGGTCGCAGATCTGGGGCATGTCCAGGCATCCTGGCAACTTTGGTGCAAGCAAATGTGAGACTTGGCTTCTCAGAATCCAGTTCTTGCGTCGCCTCCGCTCCCAAAAGCAGAAGCTGCGCTTTCTCAGAGCAGCCGCTCGGTCCTTCCAGCACCACCCGCGAGCTCCTTGACAGGCAGATGAAGGCCCGGCTGCCCAGCAGCTTGTCTGTAATGCTGCATGCCTCAGCGACGTCTTCCGGTTTTTTTGCGGGAGAAGCGGAAGATGGTGGCTGTTGGGTTTGTCTTTAGTGCAGGGCATGCAGCCTTCTATTGCTTGTCAGTTTGCGTGGTGCTATCGCAGCCGCTTGCTTGAAGACCGCCTGACACTACTTTTCAGTCTGCCGCCACGGCACCAGGCGATCTTCCGCCTCAGCGCTCGGCGGGACGGCCTTCGCGGCCTCCGCCCGCCAGAGTGCAGCCTGCAGCAACATGCCGCAAGGCGCTCAGGTCATTCTCTGCAGTCCTCGAGGTTCCTTGGGAGGCCCAGCTCAGAGCCCAAAACTCCCAGGCCCCTTTAACCGTGAGAAGATGCGGCCTTCTTGGACTTGACTCCTTCGATGGCCTCAGGAGAAGGCAGCGTGACCTTTCCGGGCGCATGACATGTCAAAGCCAGAAGCTGTCCAATTGTACAGGCATTAAAGAGGATGGTACACGGTGACATCAGCCCTTGGGCCACACCAACAGACACTTCTCCTGTGGCCTCCTCCAGAGACGGCGGGGCAAGCAGTGCCAAAGAGCGCTGCACGGCCGAGCGAACCCGATCATCCGCGTCCTGGGGCCAAGCAGAGGAAGACCAGCGAAGCACCACCGGTCCCCCAACGTGAGGCCCGACTCTCCCGAAACCGGGCTCTCCCTGCCTCGGCGCAGGCCTCCATGGCCTCGATCGTCTCCCGATCCGATGGCCGGGCCACCTCCCAAAGAACCAAAGAAGCAGACCAAGATGGTACGAGGTCCCACTGACCCAAAAAAAGGGCAGCGTACTGGAGAGCGACATGCAAAAGACTTGTTCGGGACAGTGGTCGGGATACGTGGCTTCAACCCTCGAAGGCAACCCAGCTGCAGTGCCAAGGGCGATGACGGCCCGCACCCGTACCTCTGCACATGCAAAGCTTTAGAGGGGCGGAGGGGCTGCATTGATGTGGACTTTCAGCGCTAGGATGCCCCGTGCTCCCGAATCACCTGATCCCGAACTGAAAAGCCAGCACCTCAGCGTGGGTGTCCTGCAGCAGACCCACGAGTGCCTGGGAAGCGATTCAGCTTCTTACTTCTTGCTGTGTGGCCGCCAAAAAGAAACCCTGTTAACTGCACAACCACTGGTATGGGAAGACACGGCCGGAGAGAGATGTTGATCATCGTCCCTTGAACTCTTGTTGCTTTCCTTTCGAACAGAAAAGCACGGTTTCTGAAGGATGGCCTGTTAAATTGTTTCAATGCCTCGGATTCCTTAAAGATAATGATGAGCTGATAGATAGAATCACTCGAGGCCTCTGAGCAGCTGTCTCTGCCCAAGCCTCCCCGAGACCCCTTCGCCCTAAGATCGAGCTGAGCAGCGGCAGTCATGGCAGGGTCGCCCCAGGGTGAGATAATCGTGCTCGCATGCGCCAGTGCACATCGCACAGTGGGGTCCGGATCCTTACAGGGCAGTGCATGGACGCAAGTGACGCAAGTCTGCCAAAAAGAGGGAAATTCTTGAAGGAATGCCCGAATTACCATCTGACGACGCTCCCGTCTAATTGGAGCGTCCCTAGGCTGTTATTGGGGATGCCAACGGACTCGGAGAGGGCAGCCCGAGGAGGACGGGCTGCAGGCCGAGAATCGGTGCAGCATTGGCACAACAAGGTCGTTCCCTCGCGATCACAGAAAGGCGCCACCTCAGATGCAGAAGGAAGCAGGCTCCCGACGGCTGAACTTTCCACACAAGCTACGTCCGTCATAATTGAGCGGAAACCTCTTAACTTTGCAGCAACACTGTGCTGGCAGCTCCGGGAACATTCCACGTTACGGACCCGTGATAATGAAAATCGGACAACCGGAAGCCGTCAGTTCGTCCGCGCAGTTTCGGAAGTCTACAAAGATGTCCCAAATTTGGTATTCATGCCGCAAAGCAACGTCTCCCAGTGCTGCCACAGCCTCCCGCCGCACCGCAAGACTGGGGTCCTGGCCAGAAACTCCGAAAGCTCCGTGGGTTTGGCGGTCATAGGACTGGGATCTAGGATCTGGGGGTCACTATGCAGTGCACTGCGCTGCAATCAAAACTGAAGCCTCTTCAAACGACACGCCATGACAGTCTGTTCGAGCTTCACTGCGTAAGACGCCGGAATTCAAGCGGAAAACCTTCGTTTTGTTGCATCTGGTTTTTTCAGCGACTCCCTCCACCTGTAAACCGCTTTAGAAGAGACCAGGGTCCGCAAGGCCCCGCACAACCGCGGCCAGGGCCTGCAGGCTCTTGGCGGGACTCCCGAGTCGGGTCAAAAGGGCAAGCTTTTTTTTCTGGGTTTATTTTTTTTAAAGTGCAATGTGGTTTAGGGTTTAGGGTTTTTTTTTGAGGGCCTAGGGTTTAGGGTTTAGGGTTAGGCTGAGCAACTGCCTGCAAAACACCACGAACTTCCGCGAAGTTCGGGAAGGGCCTCCGAGTTCCCGCGGCTGGCCAGCGACGACAAAGCCTCCACGGCCTCTTGTCGTAACCAGTCCTCGTGCATTTACACAAGACAAGCAACGTGCACCCGAGCGTGCCATAAATGAGTTGAACAGCAGATCCTTGCCTCCTGGTTGGACTTCTGGCAGCAAGGTCTAAGATAGCTTATCAAAGCACTGGGCCACAAGGCAAATATGTCCTACAAACCTAGGTCACTCCTAGGTCCCAAGAGCATTTGTGGGCGAAAAAAATGCTTTGGACAAAGGGGTCCTCCTCGCGGCTCTGCATGATGCCTGCCAGTGCGGAGACCTTGGCTCTTGGCTTGTTTTTGCCTCCCACCTTGCAAGAGCTTGTAGGGTTTAGGGTTTAGGGATTATAGGGTTTAGGGTTGAGGGTTTACGGTTTAGGGTTTAGGGGTTTAGAGGTTTAGGGTTTAGGGCCCACAACAGCTACGGGAGATTGCAGACTCTTGGCAAAGCCTGCTCCGTTCAGGGCATGCGGCCACAGCCTCGTGGCCGTGTGCCACGGCTCCGAGGAGCATCCGCGCAGCGCTCCGCACCTCAACGAAGAGACTTGACTGTGACGGTTTAGGGTTTAGGGTTTTAGGGCTTTAGGAGTTTAGGATTTAGGGTTTTGGGAGTTTAGGGTTTTGGGAGTTTAGGGCTTTAGGGTTTTGGGAGTTTAGGGTTTAGGGTTTAGTTTGGGGTTCCTAGGCCGATCGAGTGCGCATCGGCGCAATGCCATCTCCTAGCCTCCTGGTGATCGAGCGGCATCTTATAATATACTATAACCTACTATAATATACTAGAATAAGATATAATATGCTAGAATAAGATATGATATAACATAGATATACTATAGATATAAAGTATAGCTACGGCAACCCATGTCTTGCCCCCGTCACTCGAGTCTGGGCCTCCCCGTCAGAATCCAGCAATCGCCTCGGTACCAATCGGCGAAGCAAGAGGACCAATCTCGATTGCAAACACTCGCACCTAAGACCTCCTAGAATTTCACGTCTTTAAGTCATCAGGTGATGCGTCAATTGCGGAGGCTCTTCTTCACCCTCCAGAGCAGGGGTCTGAAGTCCACAGTGTCAACGCCCGCCAATCAAATCCGGCAAGGCTGATCTGGTGTACTGTAGTATATACCTTAGTATACTATAGTGGGTTTTGCTATGGTATACTATTTCGTATACTATTTATACTATCGGTAACTCATAGTATGTCGTAGTAACTAGTATATTAAAGTATGTTATACTGTATTGTAGTAGTTTAAGCTATACGGTAGGACAGAATTCCAAGAACCCGGCTGCACCCCTGCGGCCCTCGCGGCAGGGGCCTCGTGGTCGTCCTGGGAGGCAGCACTAGAGGTTCTGCAACTGTTTAGGGTTTACCGTTTAGGGTTTAGGGCGGGTTGTGTTTTTCGGTTTTTAGGGTTTACGGTTTAGGGTTTAGGGCGGGTTGTGTTTTTAGGTTTTAGGGTTTAAGGTTTGGGGTTTAGATGGTGGAACAGATTAAATGCTTGACCGAATTCACCAAAATCGCCCCAACCCGAACATCCTCCATGAGGAGGTAGGCCAGCGAGCTCGTAGCAAGTTGCCTTCAATTGCCGAACCACAGAATCGTTCCGTACGTGGCCTTTTGTTATAGTATACGCTAGTGGACTATAGATTTTAATAGTATTACATCTCGTTATTTCATAATATGATACAGTAGTAGAAAATAATCAGTCTGGCATCCATGCTGAATCTACCACATCCGAGTCGGTGCGCCTCACAGCTGCATTTTCGTCATCGACTCCTGGAACGGGCGATGATGGGTTTTGCATGTCGAGCCCCCCCTCCCTGTAGTGGTCAGGGCAAGAAGACCCAAGTCAAGGTTGACTTAAGAAAAATAGCAGTCAGAGTGGCGGCAGGTTTTGTTTCATACGGATGTTTACCCGGCTAGAGATGAGTTGCCGCAAAGCTGCGGTCCAACACACCGCAGATCCTCGGATCGAGGCACCACGCGTGGGTGCGTCACGACATCACCGGCACAGCGCGTCGAACCCGAGCACTTGGCTTTGACTCTGGCTTATGACATCTCAGCCAAGCGACTTTCCCAAGTTTCCGTTCTCAGCGGCATGAATGGCAGCTTTTAAAGCTTCCATGCGCACTGTCGGATCCATGTCGTGCAGGTGGCACCTTGTCAGCACGGCTTCCTTTATCCACCAACACGGGCGTGAAACTCGCCAGAGCCCATCAACGAGGCAAGTGCCTCTAGTTTAGAAACGGACGTCCCTCTGA